>CAUYPO010122355.1:0-30239 GCA_963574435.1 Cheirogaleus major
AAACCAGCCTGAGCAAGAGCGAGACCCCATCTCTACTAAAAAATAGAAAGAAATTAATTGGCCAACTAAAATATAGAAAAAATGAGCCGGGCATGGTGGCGCATGCCTGTAGTCCCAGCTACTCGGGAGGCTGAGGCAGAAGGATCGCCTGAGCCCAGAAGTTTGAGGTTGCTGTGAGCGAGGCTGACGCCACAGCACTCACTCTAGCCAGGGCAACAGAGTGAGACTCTGTCTCAAAAAAAAAAAAAAAAAAAAAGAGTTGTGGCTTCTTTCTAGTAGGTGCCACATCCCTTAGGGCTGTTCCCTCATCAGAAATGGGGCCCATTGGTATGGAGAGTGAGTTGAAAAAAAGAAAGAAAGAAATGGGGCCCATTGATGAGGAAGGTCCCATACTCATGTAACATTGTCCTATAGCCTCTGTGCCGAATGAGCAGCCAGCCCTGGCCCCCATTAGGAAACCAGATGATGCCTAGGAAAACTGGACATCAAGAACAGACAGGAAAGCCAGGCACAGTGGTACCTGCATGTAGTCCCAGCTACTCGGAAGGCTGAGGCAGGAGGATTGCCGGAGCCCAGGACTTCAAGGCTGTAGTACACCATGATTGTGCCTGTGAATAGCTACTGCACTCCAGCCTGGGCAACATAGTGAGACCCTATCTCTTAAAAAAAAAAAAAAAAAAAAGAACAGATGTGGGAATGTTCCCTAAGACCTTGTAGTGCAGGACATTGGGGGCTGCCATTCAGCTTGGGCTTAGGACACCTCCATCTGTCCCTGGGGGGGGGGTCTCCCTGCCTGAGTTACTCAGCAGTCTGAGTAATTACTGACAAGAAGGCAGGCACAGTGCACCCCCACGGTATACCACAACACCCTCCTACAGTCGCCCCCACCCCCTGGCTGGACGCCAAGGCAGCACCCAGTCCTCCTGAGGCCTGAAATAACTCTGCTTCTCACACTTACACCCAGCCCCAGCCAACTTTGCCTAAGATGCTGGAATTTGTGGGCTAGGGGGTCATGGGGAGGCGGCTTGGGGAGGTGGAAGATGGATTAGTCCACATTCAAGCCCTGATTCAGGCCCGCACTTCATCACTGATTTGCTGTGTGACATTGAACAAATTGTTCAACCTCTCTGGTTCTCACCTTACTTATAGAGGACCTCTGCAGCTCTCAGTGTCACATAGTTTAGGTCTGGTATCTGCTTGGCAGGGCTCAGGCAGGGTGTAGGGTCAGCACAGCCTTGCAGGTGGTAGAGGCTAAGAGAAGGAATGCCTCACTTTTTGTCTTCACCCGAAGAGGGACCAATCTTATTAATCCTCAGAACAAAGTTACTTCTCACCTTCAAGTATGTACACATTCTCTCCTCCTGGAATGCCCTTTTCCCTTCTCAGCCTGATGAACTCAGCCCTCAAGGCCTCACTCCAAGGACACCTCTTCTGTGAACATTTCCCGATTACCCTGTAGCCCCTTACAGAGCTAGCAGAGCTGTTTCCCACACTTTATATCTTCTGTCACATTCTGAGATGGCTTGTGGGTCTTTCTTCTTCCATCACACCATAAGCCTCTGCAAGTCCAAGTCTATATCCTTGGCTCAAGCCTGGAGCCCCGGTGTCATTGAATGCATGTATGAGTGAATAAATGATACTGGCCTTCTTTTTGACATTCCTATCTTGCCACATTTTCTTCTAAGGAGGACTTCAATTAGTTCTGTGCTTTGATGTCACCTGCTCAGAGCAGTCCCTGACCCCTCATGTCAGCTCCAGAAAAATACCCTGCTTGTTTTCCTTCCAAGCTCTATCTCATCCAGACTTTTCTCATTTGGTGCCTATTAGAATGTAAACTCCAGGAGGATGGGAGAAAGACAAGTCTTGTTTATTGGTTGAATTTGCAGGAATAGTAGTGCCCCACGCATGGTAAAGCCTCAGTAAGCCTGTGTGGAATGAGTGACTTGGTCCCCTCCGTTTCCTCCCTTAGAATCCCTGTTATCCCAGGCCAGTAGGGGGTGCCAGCCTCCACTCGGGATCTCGCCTGGTCTGGACCTTCTCTACCCTCAGCCCAACGGGCCCGCTGCGGGACCCGCTTTGTAAGCGGTGCCTCCTCCATTTTCCGCAAATCCCCAGGCGGGGTGTGTGTGCACCGAGCGAGATCGGAGCCCAGGCGGAGATTGCCCGCCTGCATCCCAAATCGGTCCTTCCTTCTCTCTGGGATTTGCAACTGGGCCTCCCATGCTTGCTCAAATGCTTGCTGTTCCTCACCTCCCCCAAAAAGAACAGTGTCCTGGGAAGCGGGTTGCGGGGCGGCTAGGTTCGCTGGAGCTGTTCTGGGCAAGGAAGAGCCGTCGAGACCCGAGGAGGAAGGGGCGCTGGCCGGGGAGGAGTTGGGGCAGGGGCGCGGACTTGTGATTCGGACTCTGGGCGGCGGTCCTCGCGTCCCAGCCGGTCGGCGGGGAGCACGCTTCCAGCTGCCTTTCCCGATGACCTCCAGCCGCGAAGGGCGAGCGGGCGGAGGCCAGGCTGCGGGTGCGGGCTCCGGGAAGCCCGAGGGGCCGAGGAGGGGCGTTCGAGTGGCCCGACGAGCGGCCCGGGGACTGGGGCAGGTACTTGGACGGACGCCGGCCGAGGATCGTCCCCGGGGGCGGGCACAGCGAAAACACCTTGGGAGGCGGCGCCGGGCGGCTGAGCGCCGCTGCCCTGGGAATAGGACGGCGCTCGGCACTGCGAGCTGAGAGCACTTTCATAAATTTTGTATGGGAGGCGCTCCGTGAGCGGGGGCGGGGAGCGGAGCTGGAGGGAGGGAGCTAGCGAGCGAGGGAGGGAGGGGGAGGAGAGGAGGGGGAAGCCGGGGGGAGGAAGGGAGGCGCCCCGCTCCACCGATCGCTCGGTCCTGCAAACGCGCGCCGGGCGCTTTCCCCGGAGCTCCGCGGTGCGTGCGAGCGCCCTTTTGCAGCAGCCGCGGCGGTGGTGGCCCGAGGGGGCGGAGAGGAGGGGGCCGCGGCCGGGGGGCGGCGTCCCCCCTCAAAACCGCCTGCAAAGTGCTCCGGGCGGCAGAAGCAGGCCGCTGGCCCCGCGAAGCAAGCCGCTCGCCCTGGGGCTGAGCGAGCGCGCGGGGCTGCCCGGCAGCGCCGCGGTTGCTGGCGGGCGCCGGTGCCATCGGCGCGGGGCTGGGGCTCACCATGCCCCTGCGGGGCCGGGCTGCCGGGCACAAGTGGATCCCCGGCTTGCCCCCACCTCGAAGCGCTCGGATTAGCTGCAGCTGGCGCCCAGGGATTTGAATCTGGACCCCAGGAGGGAGCGCGCCTAGGCCGACTTCGGAGCAGCGGCCCCGCGGCCAACATGCTTCGCAAAGGTGAGTTGGAGCCGCAGGGGCAAGTTGGAGTTGGATACGCACGGGGCAGAGCCACGAGCCCGAGAGCCGCCCGGCGCTGGGGCTCCGGGTCGGGGAAGCAGCCCCCGGTCGGCGTTGCCGGACGCACCCGCCGAGGGGCCAGTGCTGGAGCTCAGTTCCCGTCGGTTGTGAGACACGGGTTTGCTCCATGGATCAAGTGGCCAGGCCTAGGGACTTGGCGTGGAGGGGTCAGTCTGAGACCAGAGTGAATGGGCCCGTAATGAAACGAGAGCCGGCCTTCTGGGACCTTTGCTTTGCTATTATAAAGTTTTGCACTTGCAGTCCCCATCCCCTGAGCGGGCACACGCCCCTGCTCCTGCCGCTTCGGCGGGGCCAGGTCCAACCCGCGCTCCAGCGCAGCCAGCGGTCAGTCACCGCGCGGCCCGAGAGCTCACCGCGCGCCCTAGCTCCCCAGGCGGAGCCCGGAAGCGGGCACCTTCCCTGCAGCCCTGCTTGGATGCCCAGGGACGGGCTCTGAGCACCCCGCGGCTGAGGGTGGGGAGTAGCAAGCGCCTGATGTCCGGTTCCTCAAACTTTCCTTATGCCTCGAACGGAGGGACGCGAAGGCGAAGGCCTCACAGGCAGTGTGCGCGACCGGTGTCAGGCTCAACTTGAGGAGAGCTGGCTCTGCGATCACCTTAGCCAGACTCCCCGGCAGCCCGGCCCGGTTCCGAGCGCTGCAAAGTTGGCGCTGGCAATGGGGATGTCCCGCCGCGCCCCCACGTGGTTGCCGCGGTGGGCGCTGTCCCCTGGGCCCAGGGAGGGCAGGTGACCGCGCCGTGAGTCCCCGGGCCCCGCCACCAGCTGCTCCGGCTTCTGCGTCTGCCTCTGTCCCCAGATCCGAGAGGGCTGGGGCGTCCCGCCAGGACCCCCTAGTCGCTGGCCTGGGCGGCGGACAAGCAGCGGTGCCTGCGGCTGGCTGCCCCGGCCCTGCAGGAGCCGGCTGAGGCGGGAGCTCAGGTAGCGGAGGGGCCTGATCCCTGCGCTCCGCGCTCCAGCCTTAATCCGCCCCTGTTTCCATGGCAACAGACGGAGGTGTCGTAAGCACAGGATTCTGACCTCACAGCAGGATGGGGAAGGAGAAAACGGGCAGGGGGAGGTGGCAGAGGTGGGGGAAGCAGAGCCCCAAGATGGGCGGAGAGAAGCAAGTGTGGGGGTGATGGAAGAGACCCAGATAAGCAGGTCAGACTGATGGGCGAAGAAACCGCGCCTTGGGTGGGGGCAGTAAAGGCTGTGTGGTGGTCCTGGCTCAGGCCGACTGAGCGGGGAAGCTTAGTTGCCCCATCTGTGGGCATAGTCTCAAACTTGTCTGTGACTTGTGTCCTCCACGTGGGTCGGTGCAGTGCGGGGCAAGCACGGGCTGCCTTTCCCTGTGTGATGTGGAAAAAGTCTCTGTGGCTGGTTGGAGAAACTGCTTCACTGATACACCCCAGTTCCTTTGCCCGGCAGAAAGGGACAAAAGTCCTTTCAGCAAAAAAGCAGTGCTGGCCAAAGCGCCTGCCAGAAGAAGTGCTTTTTAGGGAGCCCAGCGAGGCCCAGGTCTGAAAAGCCTGGGCCTGGAGTGTGCAGACTTGCCCCGTTGGGGAAGGCTTCCCAGGCAGTTTTAAAAGGCCGCTGTGTCTGGGCTGCAGGTCTGTGATGGAGATAATAGAGGAACTGACATCTCGTTTCCTTTTTGGTCTCTTGTCTTTTGGCAGTTTACAGTTAAAAATGAGCCACGAAACAGCCCACGCACTTTATTTATATGGTGTAGGTGCCCAGGGAGGCTCCAGCAGCCTCCAAGAGTCTCTTTCTGAGCGTGGCTAGCCAGAGGCCCAGCTCTGGAAGAGCCCAGTGCATTCTGGGAGCTGCTCCCTTGAGGGAGGCTCCTTACCCTGCTCAAGAGGTGGCCACTGGAGGCTTAGCAGTCACATGTGTTTGCCACTTGGGCTGTTTTTTCCTTCCTGCACAGCCTGGTTGGCGGGAGAGGTTCCACCAACAAAGAGGTTTCCATCCCGATTGGCCTAGGGAAGCAGAGCAGAGAAGCCCTTTGCTGGGCTTGGCTTAGCTTGAGTGGCTTGGAGACTGCCCTGGGACATTGTGTGGGCAAATGACTTTTGTTTGGTCCTTTCCTGAGCAGGCAGTTTCTCCCTTGGCCCCTGATGCTGATCCCTTTGATTTGTTTCTTTTGCGCACAGGTACACGACACTCAAGATTCTAGGTATGCACCCAAAGCCAAAAGTATGCCTTAGGCTAATGCCAAGGGAGGTGGCCATTAAAGTTTCTGCTTCTAGAATTGTTTCCAAAGGCTCTAAGCAAAAACATCATAGGATGGATCAGATAGTTGTTGCTGTTTCCTTGCCTAGCCAATGCAGAGGCCTACTTAGGTCCTGGACCTGAGGGAGTTTAATAATTTAATTATGATTTGGAAAAGGGTTTGAAAGATGAAGAAAAAGTTGTCCTCCCTATATCCTTGGGGGAGGGAGGAAGAGGAAAAAAACCTTTATCTTTTTGCAAAGGGTAGAAATCATGGTCTTTATTTATTTTTTTCTTTTCTCTTAGAGCTGGGGTCTCACTCTCTTGCCCAGGCTGGAGTGCAGTGGCACAATCATAGCTCACTGCAGCCCCAAACTTAGCAATCCTCCCGCCTCAGCCTCCTGAATAGCTGGTATTGCAGGCTCTAGCCACCTCACCCAGCTAATTTCTGTCTTATTATTTTAGAGCAGCTGCCCCCGAACTTTTTGGCACCAGGGACCGGTTTCATGGAAGACAATTTTTCCATGGGGGGTGGGCACAGAGCTCAG
Source organism: Cheirogaleus major (assembly GCA_963574435.1). Classification (NCBI taxonomy): domain Eukaryota; kingdom Metazoa; phylum Chordata; class Mammalia; order Primates; family Cheirogaleidae; genus Cheirogaleus; species Cheirogaleus major. Next base: position 6,163 of record CAUYPO010122355.1, read on the forward strand.
GTGGGGATGTGAGAGATGGGGAGCACCTGTAAATACAGATGAAGCTTCACTGGCTCACCCACCCCTCACCTCCTGCTTTGCCCACCCTTCGCCACCCCTTCCTCAGTTTCATGGTGGTGGAGGGGGGAGGCAGCAGAGCTCTGGAGCCCAGTCCCTAACAGGCTGTGGCCACGGACCACTACCAGGCCCCAGCCCGGGGGTTGGGGACCACAGTTTTAAAGACATGGTCTCACTTTGTTTCCCAGGTTGGTCTTGAACTCCTGGCCTCAAGGGATCCTCCTGCCTCAGCCTCCCAAATTGCTGGGATTACAGGCATGCGTCACTGCACCTAGCTTGGGCTCTTGGTCTTGATAATGGAGTGTCCTGTGGAGTCAGGGGGTTCAGTGGTATGAAGCCCCAGAGGAAGAGAAAGACCTTAAATTGTGGGGGTCATCTTTCTGGTTTCTGCTTGTCCTATTAAAGCTGTCCCCTAGCAGGACACTTTAGGGATTTTGGGGTACTGTCTTGCATTGCTCAATGAATGGACTCATCTGTCCCCACCTCTGTGAACTAGACCAACCCCAGTGTGACCCAGCTGTTGACGGTGCTGGTAGCTGAAGGCTTCCGCAGCTGCCCTGCCTGGTTTCCCATCTCCTGGCCTACCCTGGCAGAACCAGGGATACAAAAAGCTAAGCCTCTGGTCAAGAGATGAGAGGCAGGCAGGGAAAGTGAGGACCTGAGCCACCCAGCAACACTCAGGAAGGAAGGGCAGCCTGCCCGGGCTTTTGTTTTTTTGCTAGACGTAGCCGCTTAAGGTCAGCATCTATGGTTTTCATTTTTAGAGCTATAAAAACAGAATGCAAATCAAGAGCCTCTGGGCTAATACAGAACCTTTCCTTAAAGTTTTTGTCTTGTTAAGCAAGGAAATAGAGTGCCAAATAGGCTTTGTTAAGTGGCAGTCTAATTAATAATTTAAAATCTTGTAACTGTCTTTCATTAGAATTTATCTGTACATCAACCACAAAATCAGTCAAACACACTCATTTATAAGTTAATGCCATCCCTGCATAATTCAGCAAGAGCTAGAGTAAGACCTGCAACCCACTAAGATGCGTTTTGTTCTCTTGGTTTCCATAGCCAGGTGGGCTGGCCTGGTGGCCGCATTGGGATCCTCCTTTGTGGGAAGAAGGGAAGGCAGAAGGAGGGAGGGATCGTGGTGTTGTCAAGTGGCTGGTTGATTTGAATCCAGAGGTTCCCTAGGTGATCAGAGTGTCTCCATGTGGCCAGGTGTAAGCAGGCTCCATCTCTGCCTCTTGTTGGGGGCAACTAGGACTTGGAGCTATTGATAATATGGCAGGTGCCCTTAGCCCCATTGGAAAGGCAGAGAGAAGAGTTTTCCATAGACGGCCAAAATACTCTTTTCTGATGCAGGGAAGTGTAGAGGGGAAACATGAGAGCCCTTCTCAAGAGGGCTGAGACATAAGACTTTTTAGCCCAAATCCGGGTACAGACGTGGAATTTTGGTCTTCCCAGCCCATTTATCTTCCAATCAAGGAAGACAGCCTGGTAGAACCAATCTCCCCGAAACAGTTTCTTTCATTAGGAGCTTCTGGGCTGCTTCTTTCCTCAAAGCTCCTGGTCCTTATGCCAGAAAAGAGAAGCCAAGAAGAGGAATTTTAGGGGAGCACCAGGACATGTTGGCAGAGAAGAGAAGCAGAGGGAGTTGCTAAGTAAAGCCCATGCATACATTTTCTCCTCTGTAGCCAGAATAAAAGCAAGGACAGCAGAGCAATGTTTCCCTTGTGAGCCCAGACAATGTAGAAAATGTGTTTTGGTTCGGTTCCCGTCATGCCAACACCGGGCCGATTCCTCACTGCGGAGTTTTCAGGTCCATTTTCTACAGGGAAACTATTCATGATCCAAACTCCCAGCATGGACTCTGGTTCCTCCACGGCAGGAATGAGCTCCAGAGTTTCTAGTCTCTGCCCCAGCCTGCCAACCCTGAGCCCTCCGGGTGGTTAAATGGCACCGTTTATGGAAATCAGGTAGAGAACCAGAGCAGACATGCACTTTGATGCCATCAGAGGTTGTTGGCCAAGTTTGAGAAGAGGAAGTCTTGGTAGGAAAAGGAAAAGGCAGGAGAGGGGGCAGGTGTTTGCCCCCTGAGCAGTGGCAGAGTTGGCAGCAGATGGGATCAAGGAGGGGAGCTTTGAAGGGTGAATTTAACTCCCAGCTCTGGCCACGTCTCTGGGATCAGGGCTGAAAAGGACAGAGCAGTTCGCTCGCCGGAGATGCAAAGGAGGGGGCAGGCATCATGCAGGATGTCAAGAACGGATCTGTTTGGTACCATCTGCAGCGAAGTAGTGGTTAAGGTTAAAGCAGAGAGGAGATGACAGGGAGGGAACAGATGGCCGAGGAAGCAAAATAGCTGGCGAAACGGGAACAGAGCCTCCAGGGACGGTAGAAGGCAGGACCTCTGCGGTGCAGAGTGCCTGAAGCAGCCCTTTCTTTCCTTGGGGTGCGATGGGCAGGCCACCCTGGGTAGAAGTGAAGTGAGTCCGAGAGAGGAATCAGGCAGGGACCCCAGTGTGAGGGCTTCCCCAAGACCTAGGAGAAGACCTAGAGAGCCTTTGGCTCCAAGGCTAGTGGTGCAGGAGCAAATGCCTCCTTGGATCTTGATGAATGGGCAGAGGAGGCATGGCTGGCTTGGTGTCCATCACTAGAGTGAGGTGAAGCCACTTGGGGTCTCACAGAGCATGCCTGGCCAAGCCTGCTGGGAGGAGATATGGATGCTAGCTGCAAACAGGCAGCAAGGAATGGACCATTCTTCCCCATCTGCCTTGGATTCACTTATGCCAATCCCGGTCCACTTACTGCAATAGCTGCTTGTATTGACTGGGCACTTATTATGGGCCAAGCCAAGTATACTCCATGTCTTATGTCATCTCTACAGCCATACCTCAAGGTCTGTCTGTGCTTATTCCTACTTTTCAGATGAGGAAACTGAGGCACAAGCAGAGGGAGTCCCTTGTCCTGGGTCACCCAGCTGGCACACTGTTGAGTCGGGATGCAATCCCAGGTCTGTCTGCCAAGCCCACACTCTTTCCCTTGCTCTCTCAACCTCTGCACTCCACCGTCTCACATGCCCATCTGTCTTGATTTCTATGACATTTGCTTTGGGGGGTGCTGGGTGCTGCTGAATCATTTGTGGCTTGTTACAGAGCTCCCTGGTGGTTCCTAGGCACTCCCTTTCTGGTGCCCCTCAGGAGGCTTTCTGGTGGGGACCTGGGACTCCTGGCTCAAATGTCCTCCTTTGTGTCTGGGTAGACACACCTCTCACCTCTGTCTCCTGCTCTGGCTTCTTCCTTGAGGACAGAGATGGGACAGTGGGCCAGGCACCCTCCTGCCTGCTTTCATGTCCCTGAGAAAGGCCCACGGCCAGGGTTTATTTGGGGGCTGGTCCCTGCTTGGGCTCTCAGCCTTCCCCATAGGTTGATGTCCCTGGCTCTCCTTCCAGGCTGACCTGCTGGACTTGCTAACACAACCACCCTGCTCAGTGGCTGTCTGAGGAGCAACGGCCCCAGAACATGCCGGCCCAGGTGGGCAGCAGTTGGCAGGCAGGTGAGGCAGCTACAGGACTCCTCCTCCTGGGGGGCCTTCCCATAGCCTGGCCCCAGCCTGCCAGCCGGGATGGCAGCTACAGGACTCAGTGCTGTCCTCCAGAAAGGGCTTCTCCTGTCCCCTTCCAGCCAAGGTCGAGTCCCAGGGAGGCCAGTTCTTCCTGTTGTTCTTTTGGAAGAGAAAAACAATGGAATAAGGCAGACAGGCTAGCCTCTCTGGGAGTGTGGAAGAGCAGAATCCCACTTCGGAGTGGAGTCACTTCTCCTCCTCTGCGGTGGGGCGGGTGTCTGATCCAACAGATACACGGGTGCTTCAGAGCCTGTGATTACTGTCTAATCAGTCAGTGAAGTTTGGACACAAAACTGCAAACAGCCCCTGCTATCTGATTCAAGAGAGTCACTCTGGAGGCCTCTGCGCTGGCACAGCAAGAGCATTGGCACCACACTGTGTGTGTGTGTTTGTGTGTGTGTGTGTGTGCAGAAACTCACCTGGTGAGCATGCAACAGGGTACCCAGAGTGTGGGCGCCAGAGGTCCACTGCTGCAGAGCAGCGCGCCCCGAGTGCACTGGAGCCTCCATCTGCACCCACACCTCAGTCCGCTGGCGTGGCTTGGTGCCACAGAACGCTGGTGAGCCACTCAGTGGGGTGCCTCCAGGAGTGGGCGGGCCAGCACCGTGCGTGCCACATGTCAGGAACAAAGCTTGCTCAGTGGGCGTGTGGCTCGCCCTCACAGGGTGTGGGTGGGCACGACTCAGCGCATGTCTGCCAGGGGACAGACCACTGCTCTCCCAGAGATGGGCCTCTTGGCAGCTTACTGGGTTGATTCCAGTGGCATCGTGGTGACAACTATTAATACAGCAGCCAAGGTGAATCTGCAGGAAATTGAGCAAAAAAGTCCTTCCCAAGTCAGGAGAAAACCTGGGCTTCCTACTCTCAGCCCACCGCGGCAGTGTGAAAGTTTGCTGCTGCCTGCGACACTGTCCCAGCGCACTGTGCTGGCTCCCTCTGGGCCCCTGAGCCAGGCCCAGTGCAGGGGCTTTTGCATATGCTTATGTAGAGAGATTCATGAGGTCCTGGGGGAAACTGGCATTCTTCTTATGATGATTTATTTATAGGGCGATTGGATGGCGGGGAGATGGAGGCTAAGGTGCCTCTATTAGTGCGAAGCACACGAGGCGGGAAGCCTTGCTCCGCATTTGACATTTAGTCGGGTGACTCCTACCAGGGAGCTGCTTTTTCTTTTAGAAGGTTTTGCCTTTAATGTTCTATTCATGGGCTTGTCTGAGCAGGCTGGGAGAAGGAAGGAGCATGTGGAGAGGTAGGCCTGGGGTCTGAGGCTGGCCAGCCTGGGTGGGGAGAGGACAGGGCCCAGGTGGGTCACTTGGTGGCCAGCGTGGGCAGCCTGGTCAGGCCTGACGCTGGGGGAAGGTGGCTGTGCTCTGGCGCAGCAGGCAGCCGGCCCGCCCGCTGCCGCTCGTTGGCATGTGCTGCATGCGACACGCTGCGTGTTTACTTTCCTGTCTGTCTCTCTCTGCACTGGCTGCCAGGCCCTGCCTCCAACTGCAGCCTCGTGGCAGCTCTGCCTTGGCCTTGCCATGGTCCCTTTCCTCCTGGGGACTGTGGGGTTATGGAAAGACCCCCCCACCAAGTTGGAGTCCCAGGGCTGGGTTCGGTTCCATCTCTGTGGCTGACTCGGTTGAACCCTAGGCATGTCTCTGCCTCTCTGGGCCTCAGTTTACCCAACTGCAATATGACTAGATCGATGATCTTTCAAATGTTTTTCAGCAACAGAATAGTTTCTTCAAATGAGTCCTCATGTCAGAGCCCAGAATGTAAAAACACAGGAGCACAGGGCGCCCTGTCAGAGTGGGTAAGGGGCTTCCTCCTTGGGCCTCAGTGCCACCCTGGCCACCCCTGCAGTTTGGGGACTCCTAGCAAGACAGTGCACACAGGAAGGCCACTGGGCACTAGCAAAGAGGACCCGTCGCTATCCATGGAGCGTGGGGTTTGAGTTCTCTCCCCTGCATGGCGGTGGGCTGTTTCCTCCCCTCATCTTGGACCCTTTGTGACCACCTAGTTCTCCCTTCCCAGACCCGGGAAGGAATTGTCCCCACGTGTGGTCTCCTTGCCAGGCTCCTCAAGCCAGACTTGCAGCTGGCTCCACCTCCCCAGCACTGTCACCACCCTGGCTTGATGCTAAACCTAACAGACGTTTTCCTTATCTCCTTGACCTTCTGGTGGCAGCTGACTCTGGTGGCCATACTGTTCCCCTGGCCTCCCTGGCGGCTTCCTTGGTTCCGCGGCTGCTCCTTCTGAGCCTTCCTTGCCGGCTTCGCCTCCTCCCACCGGCCCTCAAATGTGGTGCCTCCCCAGGCAGTGGCCTGGGCCCTCTCCCCGCCCGTGCTCCGCGCTGGGAGGTGCAGCACCCCCGAGGCTGCATGTCCTGTCTCCAGCCAAGGTGTTGCTTCTGATGTCCACAGCCATCTGCCCGCTGGCCTCTAGATACGCCCCTGGTAGCCTCACAGTCCCCTCAAACCTGGCGTGTCTGAAACTACGCTCCTACCCTGAGCTCCCAGCAAATCATCCCAGTGTTCTCCCAGCCACCCCCAGCCCCAGAACTGGGGTTAAGGCCCTTTTCCTCACACCTTTCACACCTCCCCTTGCTCCACCCTACCCTGTGACCAGATCTCACAGTGCTGTGCTCCTGTCACTCTGTTGCTTACAAACCTTCAGCAATTCCCTTTTCCTTCAGGGCCCGGCCCAAGCTTCCTGGCTTGGCCCATCGGGTGCTGCTACCTGTCCCATCTACAGCTCAGGCCTCTCTCCCCACCCCCACTTGGAACTCCGAGCTGCAGGTCTGCCGAACTTCTTTCTATTCCACCAAATCACGTCCTCTCTTGTCTCTGAGGATTTGCACAAGCGGCTTAGTCTGCTTCGAACACTCTTTGCTACAGCTTCCCCTGCACGCCCATCCTTCAAGTCTCAACCTAAACATGGCTTCCTCTGGGGAACCTTCCACCCCCAACCAGGGGGGGGATCCTGGGAGTCCCCTAGTGCCCTGGACTTCCCTGTCATAGAGCTCAACTCGCCTTGTTGCAATTACTTTCCTGTTATCTGTCCTCTCTGCTGGATGGCAAGGTCCCTGGGGAGACTGGCTACTACTACTCTTCCCCTTCCAGGTCTCTTCCCCACCTGCTCTCTGTCCCTCGAGGGGTGCCCGTCCCAAGTTCAGCAATGGGCTCCCACAGCCTCTCACTTCCAGTGGGGCTCAATCAGTGGTTAACCTCTGTCGCTCCACCAAAGGTCACCCAGTGATTTTCCCAGAAGCACAGCCTGAGATTTAAGGATTCAAGCATATAGTTTATTTGGGAAACGATCCTAGAAAATGCCAGAAGGCAAGTGGGGAAGTGAGACAGAGAAGGGAAGAAGCCAATAAGGGGTGCATTGCACCAAGCAAGTTACCACTGTGGGCAACCAGGGTTTAATCCCACTGGGGGACTCTGGGATACGGTCTAGAACTTGAACCTCGAAGTTATCTCATGTGAAAGGTGAGGGAGCTGGGGTATTTATATTCCACATCCCATCCGTCATTGGCTGAGTGTGGTTCCTGTGGAGGTTTTAATTCCCTGGCACTTTTGGCCTGCTCTGTGGGTGAGCAAAGCCAGCTCCCTGCTAGAGAAAGCCCTGAGGCAAAGAAATGCAGATCTGGGGAGTTGGAAGTCAGGCTGGTGTGTACTGAAATGGTAAAACCCAGGGCTGTGGGCAGGCCCTGGAAGCATCTGCTACACAGGGCAAGCCAGTGGTCTTCTCCCCAGCTCTGTCTGTCTCTGAGCTCAGTAAGAGCTCCCTCCCCTCACAGCCCTGGGCGTGTGTGCCTACGTTCGTGTCTGTTATGACATTATCACTTAGGGCTTCCCTACCCCCGTTCTCACCTTCTTTATACACTCATCGGATTGCTCAGTCTGAGGGTGCTCTCTGTTTCCTACCAGGACCCAACTAAAACAGCATCTGCACAAAATAAAATGTAGCACGTAGTGATGTTTGGTGAAAAGTGTTGAGTCAATAAACAAATGCACGTCTTTATGAGTTGATTGGATAATAAATGTTGAATAATTGATTTTGCACATAGGTCAGAACACAAGAAACTTAGTACCAAAATCTAATTTTTAAATTGTTCCAAAGCCAGGTGTGATGGCTCACTCCTATAATCTCAGCACTTTGGGTGGCCAAGGCCAGACGATCACTTGAGGCCATGAGTTTGAAACCAGTCTGGGCAACATAGCAAGACACCGTTTCTACAAAAAAAAAAAAAAAAATTAGCCGGGCATGGTGGTGCATGCCTGTAGTCCCAGTTACTGGTGAGGCTGAGGCAGGAGGATGCTTGAGCCTAGGAATTGGAGGTTGCTGTGAGCTAGGCTGATGCCACTGCAATCTAGTCTGGGTGACAGAGCAAGACCATGTCTCAAATAAATAAATAGTTCCATATTGCTGTAAGAAAAATTAAATCATGATAACCTAGGCTTTAAGAAAAACAGAGAGGGCCGGGCGCGGTGGCTCACGCCTGTAATCCTAGCACTCTGGGGAGGCCAAGGTGGGTGGATCGCTCAAGGTCAGGAATTCGAAACCAGCCTAAGCAAGAGCAAGACCCCATCTCTACTAAAAATAGAAAGAAATTAATTGGCAAACGAAAAAAAATATGTATATATTAAAAAAATTAGCCGGGCATGGTGGCGCATGCCTGTAGTCCCAGCTACTCAGGAGGCTGAGGCAGGAGAATCGCTTGAGCCTAGGAGTTTGAGGGTGCTGTGAGCACGGCTGATGCCACGGCACGCTAGCCCAGGCAACCGAGTGAGACGCTGTCTCAAAAAAAAAAAAAAGAAAGAAAAACAGAGAGAGATAGAAAAAGAAAAAGAAATAGTATCAGGAACTAGGAGGAAATGGGGATGGGGATATTTTTAGTGAGGAGGATGTAGAAGGGAGTCATACCACACGGTTTCCCTGCACAATGCCTCATTCAAAGCAGAAAAGGCAGGTCTTTTTTTTTTTTTTTTTTTTAATGAGGCATGGTCTCATGCTGTTGCTTGGGCTACAGTGTGGAGGCATCATCATAGCTCCCTGCAACCTCAAACTCCTGCCTCATCCCCTGGAGTAGCTGGAACTACAGGCATGTGCCACTATACCTTTCTAAGTTTTTTTTTAAAAATTCTGGTAGAGATGGGTCTCAATTTTTTGTTCAGGCTGGTCTCGAACTCCTGGCCTCAAATGATGCTCCCAACTCTGCCTCCCAAAGTGCTGGGATTACAGGCATGAGCCACCACGCCCAGCCAAAAGAAGGCAGGTCTCATTAGCCACAAGTTGCAGATGAGGACACTGAGGTTCGGAGCAGCTGAATGTGTCCGGTGGGGTTCAGGGCTGCCGTGGCCCCGGGCAGCTGGCAGGCACGGAAAGACCGGCAGTCCGCTTCACAGAGGACATCCAGCAGGGCAGGTGCTGTGTTGGGAAAAGAAACAGCACTTTCACTTGGAAAAGTTTAGGGTTGTACTTGGCAGATTTTTATGGAACAAAATTTGCACTATCGATTCCGTGGCAAATGAAAACCTCTCGTGGACACTCTGGGCTTCAGAGGTCTGAAATGTTTAAATGAGGCTGGACCGAACATGAGGAGAAAAAATTGCCAGTCAAAGCTGAGCTCAGGTGGTGCCTGGGGTGAGAAGACGCTGCCTCTTTTGTCTTCTCTCCCATCTGTGAAAATGACTTGTTACTTTGAACTGCTCCCTCTCCTGCCAGGGAGGGCTCCCGGGTTGTTGCCCAGGCCTGTGGTTAAAACAGAATCGCTGAGCAGAGGGAGGGAGGCCGGGGCAGTTCACAGGGCCACGCTCAGGAGAATGCACCAGCCAAAGGGGACATCTTACTGCCCACTCGTAGGGGGGCAGCGGGCCCTGGGGCTGCAGTGGTTACCATCTTCCCATGACTGGCCCGCTGGCCCTGGCGGGCTGGTATTTCTGCCTTCATGGGCAAATCTGATTGCAGGAATTGAAGGCAGCTCATTGGAAATGCGGGATTCTTGCAAGATGAGTGACCTGGACTCCCAAAGCCTCCAGGCAAGTCGTAGCTCCAGGAAGTACAGCCTCTCCGTGGTCCCTCTGGTGGCCTTTCCGCCCTGGCCTCTCCCTCCACCCAACCAGCTCCTTCTCCTGCCCCACCATCTGCACCCAGGGGTCTTCACCTCACACGGGCCAAATACAGCCACCCATGGCTTGCTCTCCAAGACAGCCCTTCCCCTGCCCCTCCCCAGCTCACTGCCTCAACTTCTTGGTATTCCCAGCTTTACGACCCAGAAGGAAGACTCCAATGGCGCCAGCCATGTCATGGCTCATCCCAGACCATGTCGTAGCTAATTATCACCTAAGGATTGTCTATCCATGGGTGAGCTGGCCACCTTTTATCTTGTCGGCCAAGAGGGGTACGGGAGGACTCTCTCCGCTTGACAAATGTTTATTTACGACGACTGACTGCCTGCTGCCGCGGGCATGGCACTGAGGATGAAGCAGTGAATAAAAACTAAGTCCCCTGTTTTTATGGAGCTTACATTCGAGTTGGGGGTGGGGAGGTAGACAACAAATGACTAACTCCATTCTGTCAGGTGGGGGTAAACGCTTAGAAGAAAATTAACCAAGGGGTAGTCAAAGAACAGAGGGTGACCAGAGAGCTGTTATTTTACAGAGATTGGCAGGGAAGCTTTTCTGAGATGGGGACATTTGAACAGAGGCCTAGGTGGAGTGAGGGAGGGAGCTCTGCAGATATCAGAGCTGCCTGTCTGGGAAGAGCTCTCCAGGCAGAGGAAGCCACAGCAAGAGCAAAGGCCCTGGGACAGGAGTATGCTTGATACAGTGCTCAGCTGTCTCTGAGGCTGGGGCTATGGGCAGGGTAGGCATTCTGAGTTGTGAGGATAGGCTGAGTGAGGGTCTGGCTTTCAGGAAATTTGCAACCTGCTTGCAGAGAGAAGCCACACACCAGGGAGAAGTGAAAGGATGGTGTAGGTGGGAAGGAAGGCACTTTCAAGGGGAGGGGGCAGGTGGCTGGAGGGGAGCTCCCTGCTCGCTGGGCACACCTGGGGAGGCTTTGTGAAAGGAGGAGAGCCTTGCAGGGAAGATTGGAAAGGCTGGAGAGAAACTCAATGACCAACACTTTGGCCACGGTCGCTGCTCATGGCACGAGGCGGTGGCAGATCAGTTGCAGAGGAGGAGTAGGGTTGGGTGACTCAACAGCCACAGAGTCAAGTTTTGGAACTTCCCAAATAATGCATACCCATGGAAGGAAACACTGAAAAATCACAGACTGGCAACAAGAAGAAAATCAACACAATCCCACAAGCCAGAGAGCAAAGTGCGGGAGAGAGCTCTTTCCTCCCAGGGCCTCTGGCGCATTTGGTAGCTCCTTCTGTGCTTCTCACCTGCATTCCCGTACCGTGTCCCATCTCGTTCAGTTCATCGTATATCTTGAACATTTTTCTATATTGGTAATTCTTTTTTTTTTTCCAGTGTGTCACCATTTTATTTTTTTTATGTTGGTAATTCTAAGCCTCAGTTTTAATGACTGCAAAGTGCTCCATTATATGACTTGCCTGTCCCCCTCAGGTTGGCTAGGCCACTGTTAGAGACCATGCCACAGCCAACATCTGGCAGCCTGGCCCACACGAGCAGCGCAGGAGAGAAGGGCAAGGACTTTGCAGGGAGCCGGGTGGGTGAAGGCCATTGTAGAAGGTCAGTGACACCCATTGTCACTACCCCAAGCAGTGGCCCTACAGGATCCGAAGCCATTCAATTATTTGGAGAGGAGGAGAGTTCAGAGGCAAGGGGCTGTGAACGTGGCCCAGGTCTCCAGGGAAGCAGGCTGTGGGTGAACCAGAGAGGGACAGTGTACAGAAGCATTAGTTTTCTTTGGGATTGGAGTGGCTTGTGGCTCCTAAAAACTCCAGAGGATGGAGTATGAGGAAGAGCATGCCTCTCACTTCTGGTTTGGACCAGGGATTTGTGTGATCTTGATAGATTTGTAGACTCTTTCAAATATGGTACTAGAAGGGACCTTATAGCTCAGCTGAGAAAACTGACACTCAGAGACCTGCAGCATCTTGCCCAACGTCACACAGCAGCAATAGGAGCGGTCGACCAATGTGTTCCATAAGATGTCCAAGACACGCTGGCTGGCGACACACCCTTTATCTGTCTAGGACCCCATCCCCAACCTCTCCTTGAACCTCTGCCCCAGCTGAGCCTACACCCGTGGCCTCTCTGGCCATGTAGTGAGTGTCCTTACTCAGAGGAGGCTTCCTCTCCATGGGAGGAGGGATCTTAGTAGGGAGGGCTCATTCCAAGGATCAGACCAAGCCCTTCATCTCGGAGTGGGGTGATTAAGCACTTAGTGTCTGGCCAGACCCAAGTTCAAATCCTGGGAATTACCTTATTTCCCCAGACTTGAGTTTATCTGTAAAATGGGACTAATAATAGTACCTCTCTTGTCAGGCTGTGAAGATTAAACGAAGCGATACTTACAAAGCTCTTGGCACTTTACTGTGGCCTGACCCAGCACAGGAGCTCGATGAATGCTGCCATGAATCTTACTAGTAGCAGCTGTAACTTCCTTCCGAGCAGAGTCCACGGGCGGGCAGTCCTTCCTACAGCCCATGCTTGACTGCCCTTTGAAGTTTTGCCTCTCTGCACCCAGAGCTGAGTGTGTGAGTGATCAGGACTGAGACAGTCCTGCAAGCCCTGGCCAGGGGCAGGGCTCTCAGGACCATCAGGGACAGGTCACCAGGGGTGGAGGCGCCACCCTGTTGGGGGAAGATGCTCCTCCCTCTGTCCTGAACTCTTTGTCCTCTCTGCCCAGGGCTGGGGAGAAGTCCCTTAAGGCGGTGCAGGCAGAGCTGTGGAAAAGCATTTTCAAGTGGTTTTCATTGGCTTGGAAAAGTGAGATGAGGTTGAAGGCCTCCCCAGAAAACTGGCGCATCATCTACCCGCGGCCCTGACCTCCACTCAGCTTCCTCTTCCTTCTCCTGAGACAGGGTCTCCCTGATCAGAAAGGAAAACCCAGCCCAGGCCAGGGCCTCTGGAGCTTATTGCTGGTCTGCTCGGGTGTTCCTGCTGCCCCTGGAGGTTGAGCCAAGCAGACAGGAGCGAGGGCTGTGGAGCCAGACAGGCGGGAGTCAGGTCTCGGCTTTGCCACTTAACCAGCCGCCTGACCTTGGGCAAATGCTTTCAATTCTCTGGGCCTCAGTTTCATCATCTGAAAATTGGGGTTAATGCCACCTGCCTCTTGGGGTTTTGAGAACTTGTGACAAAGTGGACGGATGTAAAGTGCCTTCCTGGCATGTAGCAAGTCTTCAGTGAGACGTTGCTGCTGTTCTAGCTTCATCGTCATCTCGATTATTTCGCAGCCACGTGCTGAGGCTTGCTGTGTGTTATGCTTTGTGGGGACTCCAGGTACCAAAATGAATGCTGCAGTCTGTCCTTTTCTCGGTGGGCTTGCCTCCCCCTGGCCTTTTCCCTTGTTGTAAATCCCTCTTCTTTGTTCTAGGCCTCACCTTGCCCTGTTGGAGGACCCACGAGAAAAGAGGCTGGGGTGTTGGGAGCCTGTCTGCCAGCCTGCAGGGACAGGTGTCAGCGGGCTTCAGGACCCTTGCAGGACAGCTTGGCAGCTTTGCTCTGCCCTCACGACCTGCCCCCTTTCAATAGGCAGACGAAATCCTGGGAGGAGATGGCAGTGCCCCCGGGTGAAGCCCTCAGCAGCCTGGGGCGAGAGAGCTGTCACCGCCCCCACAGAGGAAGGTGGAATCGATTTCTCTCTTGCCACTCCCTTGAAAAGCACAGCCACACACGGGGGAAGGGCTGTTTTGGCAGAGGGTTTGTCTTAGGAGAGCAGCGGGGACATACGGAAACAGCTGGGGATACACACCTGCCTCCCGCCCAGCCTGTGCAGCCCAAACGGGGGCACGGACCCTTCCTGCCCCACCCTCCTTGCTGAGTTGGGGTCCAGCCACACCCTGTAGCTGGGGTGCAGAGCCTCCCTGGCTGCTCGCTGGCCCTGTGCCCTAGCCAGCACTGACCCTTAGCACTTGACCCTTCCAATTCCCCACCCCCTGCTGGGAACTGGCCAGGCTGTTTATACTAACAGGCTAGCCACATTGCAATCTCGAACAAAAAAAAAAGAAAGAAAGAAAGAAAAAGAAGGAAGAAAATAGTCCTTGCACAAATGCTGCTACAGTGTCTGCCAGGACCTAAGATCTGGTACTATCTATTTTTTAATAATTGAGGGTAATAAATATGTATTTCTTTCTCCTCACCACCCCCCATCCTCCGAAGCTTGTCAGCTCCCTGCGTCTCTCCTCTGATCAGACCAAGTCTTCCCCAAGCAAAAAAAAAAATCCTTTAAGCAAAAAGGATTAAAGCCTTGAAAGTAGGTCTGCCTGAGCTCTCCCCACTCCTCCCCTCCCCTCCCCCAGGGCTGAAGTGGAGAGGCCCCTCAGGGGAGCCAGGGACAGGGGTGGGTTGGTGCAGCAAATCCTGGGTGGGCACCTCAGGAAGGAGGATTCTACAGTCCCCCTCCCTGCAGCCCATCCAGTCCTAGGCTAGCCTGGGGGAGGCAGCTTAGCCCAAGGGGCTACTCCAGAACCTGGTCCCCCAGCCCCCAACAGTACAGGACGTAGGAAGGAGGCCTATGGTCTCAGACACTCCCAGCTCCACCTTGCAACTTGGCTTTGTGCTTTAGGAGTGTGGGTGGCCTTGGAATAAGCACTTGAGTCTCAGTTTCTTCATCTGTAAAATGGGAATATAAACAGTACCTACTTCACAGAGGACTAAATGAGCTAAAGATAGCCCAGTGTCTGGCGCATGGTAAATATTATGCAAAATAAATGAAGTAAATTATTATTGTTATCTTTATTGAATTCTTTTCAGACACAAAAGGCAGCCTGTCACCTCTCCCATCCCATGGCCCTCCACAGCTCACAGGGGCCTGCCAGGCACACTGTTCCATGCAGCACCCCTACCACCCCTCGAAGAGGGTTGAGCTGGCTGTGTGGTGTGGTTAGGAGCCTTGCCCAAGGCTGTTGGACCCATAGGTGCTAGAACTGGAACCCAAAGTTGAACTTGTGTCCCCTCCCCTCCTCCTGTCCTGACACCCTTTCCTCTGCCTCATGCTGCTTTCTGACAGGACACCCAATACCCCTGGCTCTGGGCCAACCCAGGAACCAAGGAAAGGCCTGGCTCAGCTGGGAAGGGAGCACCCGGGGCAGCGGTGGCTGCTGCTGGGCAGACCCACCTTCGTCCCCCACAGCTGCCAGCGTCGCAGTTCTGCTGCGGCAGCAGCCCTGGCCCAAGCGGGCTGCTCCCCCTCTGCGCTGGGCACACGCACACAGGGCTGGCTGCAGGTGTCCGGCCTGTGGCCCTGGCCCACCCCAGTGGTCACTGCTTGGTCGCATGACCTCCGGGGCCCCACTGCCCGCCCCCAGGGACAGGCCTGCCTGGGCTGCTCTGGGCCTTAGGCAGGAGAGGAGGAGAGGAGAGGCAAGGCCGAGAGGCCGGAGGGCAGGAAAAGCGGGGAGAGAGGTGGCTATTTATAGCTGGCTTTGCTTTTGTTCCTTTTCCAGCAATGCTTCTCTTTAAATAGGAGCAGGGCTGGAGGCTGCAGCTCTTCCCCAGCCGCCTGCAGTCAGCGCATGGGTGTGTGCCCGAGTGTGTGCGTGTGTGTGTGTGTGTGTGTGTGTGTACGGGGACACATGAACAGGGATGGGGTGGGAGTGGGCACTTGAGTGCATACATGTGCGAGTATGCAGGGACAGGACGAGCAGGATGGAGGGTTCTGGGTGTGTGCGTGCCCCGGCATGTCTGGGGTGGAGTTGGGTGAACTGTTCTTTGTGTGCGAATGCTGTGAGCTGGCACAGACACACGTGTGCAGGGATGCGGCAGTTCTTAGCATGTGTGTGTGTGTGTTTATATCAGTGAGCACACGCTGTGGGGTGGGGCAGCCCCTCCTTAGGCTGTGTGTGTGAGCGTACTACACATATGCGGATAGGGGTGGGCAAGTGTGTGTGTATCTTACGTGTAGACTGATGAGCAGCTCTGTGGGGTGAGTGGACATCAAGTAAGGGGACTGTGGAGTGGTCGCTGCTGCGTGTATGTAAGAGGATGTGTCACGGTGTACACACATATAGGGGGACGGAAGGGGGATGGCAGCTTCTGTTTGTGCACACCAGGCCCTATGCTCCCTGAGAGCAGGGGCCTTGCCTGTCCATCCTCTGCCCAGCAGGGCGCCCGCTCCTGTGTGGAATGTTCCAGTGTAAGGGGACTGGGGGTCCTATTTGGCTGCCCATCCCAATGTCAAACCCGCCCACTCAGCAGGCATTTTCTAGAGCACTCGCAAAGCCCCGGGGTCCCTGGGAGGACAAGACCACTCCCTTTTCCCTTTTTCAGGCAACGCCACCTGGGGCAGGAAGGCGCCAGGGCGACCTCAGTGACCAAATCCCAGGCGAGCCCGGTGACGAGGCGCCCGGACTTTGGGGAGGGTAGGCCTGAGTTCCCAATGTGGCCCCGCGTTCACCCTTCTCTGCCTCGGATTTCGCGTCTGGACAATGGGGAGAGTAAAGCCGTCTGGGGCTGGGCGGGGGCCGAATGGCCGGGACTAGTGACGCGGCCTGGCACACCCTGAGCGCTCGGTGGCCCGCGGCGGGCCCGGGTCTGCGGGGAGGGACCGACCCGAGCGGGGCTGGCGGGCTCCGCGGACGCTGCGGAGAGGAGGGAACGGATTGCAGCGCGGGCCGCCGCTCCCCGCGCCGAGGCCGCGCGGTAACCCAGATCCGTGCGCGCGCCGCGGCACGGGAGGGCGCGATCCCCGCCCCGAGGGCCGGGTGCACCGGGGCGCTGTGGGTCCCCGCCGGCCAGCGGGAGGCTCGGGGCACCGGGCCTGGGCACCGCCCTCGCCCAGGGCCTCGCCAGGCAGCTCCGGATCAATGCGACAGCGCTCCTCCCCCCTCCCCCAAAGGCCAAACAAAACATAGTAAATATTTAATCCGGGCCAGGGAGCCAAGGAGGCCTCCCCGCCCCCTCCGCAGCCGTCTGGCTCCCCTGCCAGCCCGGCAGCTCTCCTCGGTAATGAGGCCGGGAGCAGTAGGATCGATCGCGGGTGGGGTGGGGGTGGGGCGGCCTGCGCCCTGGGGGTGGTGGCATCGTTGTCCGCCCCGACCCACTGCCCGGCTGCAGACCCGGGAGGCCCACAGGAGCGCGCTGGCCTCTGGCTCTCGCCCACCGGCCCGCACCTGCACACCTCCCTCCACTGGCACTGTGTGAGCATGGGCAGGGACATCGCAGCTCCAGCTGAGGCCTGACCTCCAAGGCCTGGTGCCCTAAAGCCAGCAAGACCCTTGGGTGGGGCCTGGGTAGCTAGGGAGGCGGGTAGAGAGAGGCTGGCAAGGTATCCGTATAGCACTGTACTCCTGGCCTCCTGGTCATTGTCCTGGAGGATACCTGGAGCGGGTGATGACATCGTTGCTGCTCATTCATTCGTGCAGTAGATAATTATTGAGCACCTACTGCGTGTCAGTCATAGGCTGCCAGCAAGGAGATGTGAAAGTCCCAGGGTGGAGGGATTGCATTCCAAAGGAGAAACAGTTAATAAGTAAACACATAAAATGATTTCGGATAGTGATTGGATTTAGCATAGATAATAAAACTGTAATGTGATATTGTGCTTGGCTGGAGAGAGCAGCAACATTAGTCAGGGTGGTCAGGAAGCTGACCAATGGCAATGGCTTGGGGTAAAAGCATCCCAGTCAACCGTTTACAACAAGTGCAAAGGCCCAGAGTCAGGAAAGCAATTGGTGTGTTCTAGGGTTGGGAAGAAGGCCAGAGAGCTTGAATGTAGTGAGTGGAGAAGTAGCAGTGGCAGATCCCTTAGGGTCTTAAAAGCCCTGGGAGGAGTTTGGATTTTATTCTAAGTGCAGTGTGAAGGTATTAGAGGTTTTAAGCAAAGCAATGACATGATCTGATTTACATTTTTAAAAGCTTCCACTGGCTGCAGTGTGGAGGATGGAAGGTAGGAAGTTGAGGGTGGAGGCAGGGAGGGCAGGTTTGTGGCATGGGGGGTGCAGTGGTGTGCACAAGGGATGCTGGTCCCTGCCTGGCTTGGACAATGACTCCGAAATGGCCATTTATACATCTGCAGCTGGCAGGGCCCCCAGCAGCCAAGGAACAGCCTGCTCCTGGGCTCCCTTGTGCACAAAGTCCCAGGGGGCCTGAGCAAAGCCCGGGGTTGCCCCGTCTTGTCTCCATGACTCAGACTCCACAGTGGGCAGCCCAGGAAGTTTTTCCTTTCTTTTTCCTTTCTTTCTTTTTTTTTTTTTTTTTAGGAGCATTAGAAAATGTTGACATGTTTTTTGAAACAATTTCAGATCTGATATCTCCGCCAGATTGAGTTTGTAACCAGCTTTATTGTTTAAGCCTGCTGGGATTTCATCAAAGGCGTCTGCTGTTTACCCAGAACCATTTCATTGGAGAAAACAGCAAACAGACCTGCATTTCTATCTGATTTCACTTTTTCCCTTTTCTCATGAATTTAAGTGCTTGTGAAAAACAAGGCGGATAAGGAAAAGCAGCGAGGATCAAACCCCGAGGAAGGGGCTTAGAAGGATCTCAGCTGAGGTTTATTAATAGAGTAGAAAAAAAGTTGGGGGCAGGGGGCTGCTTCCGGGGAAGGGCAGCAGCTAGCGCTCTGCAGGGGGGTCCTGGGGGGAGGAGGAGGGGAGGCTGGAAGAGCTGCTGTTCACCGTACTCTGTCCAAGATTTTTAGGCCATCTCCTGGTGTCTCTTGTCTTTACCAGTTTCTGGACTATTTCAGACACTGGCAACGATAAAAGACTGAACATCAGCTCCCACTTGGAAAGCAGCGGTGACCCAGCCTCAGAGATGGGTTCAATGAGACAGACTCAAGCTTTCCTGGGAGCAGGCCGAGTGAGGAATCAGATCAAAAGGCAAATGGAAAACAGATCATGAGTACCAGGAAAACTGCCTTCCTGATCCTCCTCTGCCAGCACTTGGGACTCAGCGCTTTCTCCCGCCAGGCAGCCCAAGCCAGGGCAGGGCAGGGTCCAGGGACACTTGTCACAAGCTCCTCTCGCCTCTCCAAGGAATCTACACTGGTGTTATTACCACCCACCTAATAGGATCCAGGTGCCTACAGGCAGGCCTGTTGACCCAGCAAATGTTAGCCCAATAGGGGAGATGCCGGCTCAGCAGCCTATCAGGAGAAGGCAGTCTGAGAAATTTGGGTTAATATGCCTTGTTCAGTTGCTTGAGCGACAGCTAGTTGAGTGCACCGGTTCCTTGGCATGCAGGCCCTCTTTTACCAGTTGTACGTTAGACCCACTTATAGGGTCAATCGATTTGAACCAATTAGCAAGAAGATAAGGACTTGTTTATCTTTGACTGTAGATCTTTCAGCAAGCCATCTGAGAGGGACAGTAATGACACAGGTATTTCTTTAGCACCAAGTGCCAGGCATAACCATTTTGCTCTGCCACCTTCTGGCAGGTGGGACTTCCTGCGACAGCAAGTAGGCCCCCTGATCTGTGAGATGAGCCTACAAGGAGGAGAATGGGTGAAGGCCAAAGGTCTTCTCAGAGCCAAGCCTGGGCCCTCCTGGCGGCGGACACTCCCCTCCCCTTGCCCACCCCTCACAGTGAGAGCTAGTGGGCAGCTGGGGCTTTGGTGGCTTGTCCCATCCCTGTGGGCTCAGAGCAGGGTCCCAGTTCCCCTGGGAGAGCAGAGAAGCCACTACACTCTGGACACGGGGACTTGGGGATATTTGCTTACATCATCTCATTTAATTTTTATGTCTCCTTTCTGACCACTGCTCCCCCAACCCAAGTAGGTATCATCACCTCTCCTAGATGAGAGAACTGAGGCTTGGAGGTGGGAGGCAGCAGGGCCTGCCTGTGCTGTCCAAGGTCGCTGGGCCAGGCAGCAGCTGAGCAGGGATTTTGAATTCAGGCCTGGAGTCTTTTCACTTGGCCTCACTGTACTCAGCCTTCTGGGAGGTTGTGGGGGAAGGGGCTTCTCCCAAATTGGGGTTTGGGACTAGCACGCACACCAGCTGGCAGGGAGCGGGAGAGTGGGCCTTTGGGCATTTTCTGGTCCAAGAATATCTGGGGATAAGGCTGAGGATATTCAGCCCACGGGCAGTATTTGCCCTGCATTTGCCCTGGGTGGGGTTGAGTGGACCTCTGGCTGGGAGAGTTGGTGGCTCCGTGGTGATAGTAGGCCCAGGTGCAGGAGACACTGCTCTGCTACCAATGCATCTCATCCCTAGCCCACAGTCCTGGGCTCCTTTCCCACTATCCCCATCGAGACAAAGGAGGGCCACTCCATCCTCCCAAACTCTTGCCCATCAATTTCCCTTCCATACCCCATCCCACGCCCAGTGTCTTGGAACCCACCTGAGTGCACACTTCTCGAAGGCAGCAAAAGGGCTCTCACCCCAGAGGCTGCAAATGCAGTCCACAGAGTGGGACCTGGGAGCAGTGAGGTAGATTTTCCAGCAAAGAGGTTCAAATGTAAGTGTCCCAAGGAACGGGCCGGTTCAGAGCAGCCAGGAGTGGGGGCTCTGCTTTTATTCCAGTTCTGCTGGGCTTGCTCAAAACAGCTGATGCATTCTTCGTGGGAAATTGGTTCAGATCTCATAGCATTTTCCCCTTAATAGCCTCACCAGAGGCGAATCCTTGACCTTTGAGGGTGGGTTTGATTTTTTGGAAAAGGCCAAAAGTAATTTGAAGCTCTGTGCTGTGAATAAAGGGGATGAGCAATTTGCAGAATGTGATTTGTTTTTGTTGTTAGGAAATTTTTTGTTTTTAGATTCAAAACAAGATGGGACTCTAAAGAATTGAGCTAGTATTCTTACAAGGAAGTACCAGAAGTGTTGCAATTAACGGCTGCACTTTGAAATTGGGGTAGTGGGTCCGAAGGTGACCCCTCTGACAGAAGGGCGGGGGAAGGGAACTGATGCTTTATTGAGCCATTACTATGTGCCAGGCACTTTCCATACATTATCTCACTGCGTGGTATCATTTTTGGAATAAGGCAGTTTTATAATAAAATTCCTAATCCATTATCTTGCTTACTGCTCACGGTAGTCCTGTTAACAAGCGCTTAGCCCATTTCACAGGTGACAAAATTAAGGCTCAAGGAAGTTCGGTGAATTCCCAAGACCACGGAGCTTGTGAGTGTCAGGGCCAGGACTGGAATCCAGGTCTGATTGGCCTCCCAAGTCAAGGCTAATTCTGTTTTGGATGTGTACGTTCTGATATGCCTACCCACTCATCCCTACCCCAAGGAATAAACAACTGTAGTTTCTTTATGTCACGGTGACATCATTCAGGCCGTATCCACTGAAAACGGAAAGCAGGTCATAACGGAGCCATGTGTCAGGGTGAGATGCTGACTGTGCGCGGCGGCAGCCACCGTCAGCAGGCGTCAGGGGATGCGTGGGTGACAATGGCAAGGCATGAAGTATGGTGTTTATTAGGTACTGGCAAGAGCCCGGGCGTTCCAGATGCCAAGCAGTGATAAGTGGGAACTGCCTGTCTCAGCTCCCATCCAGCTCCAAGAGCTGAGCAGCCTCCCACTTTGGTGCCTTTGAATCAACTGGACTCTTGGACAGAACAGCCCTGGGAGCTTTCCCGGCCCCCGGCAAGACAGGGCTCCCTCTGGGTCATCACAGCAATAACAATGATGCCCACAATAGCTCATGCTGATGGAGCACCACTGTGTGCCAGGTATTGCATCGTTAAACTTCACTCCCTCTGCATGCTCTTAGCCCCCGACTCGGGAGAGGGGGTGTCTTTATACAGATTTTTAGCCCCCAGCTGGGTCCCCAACCACACAGGTTTTGCTCTCTGTCAATCTAGAGGACTCTTTCCCTGCATGAAGTCCAAATGCCTGCTCCAATGTGGCCCCATGTCATCAGGGAACTGGGGGCCTGTGTGTGCAAGAAAGAGGGTGGGTTCGGGGCTCAGTTCACACCATCTCCTCTCACTGGACTTCTCAGTCACAATCACACTCACAGCTACCTAATTATAGCAATTCCACTTCCAGGAATTGATCTTACTGATACCCTTGCACCTGTGGGCAGAAATGCACATGTAGCAGCATGCCTGTTATCTTTGCTTACAATAGCAGAAACCAGAAACAACCTAAATGTCCATCAGTAGGGGATCGATTGGGATCCCCTATGCACTGGGATTCTGCGCTCTGAGGAATAGGTGACTCTGTACGCACTGATGTGGATGAATGCCAAGATGCGTGCCAAGTGAAAAAGCAGTGGTAATATACAGTGCTACCATTTGGGTTTTAAAAAGGAAGATATACTTGTACGTGATAGAAATTTTCTGGAGAGACACAAAAGAAACTGCTAACAGTAGGATACCTCTGAAGAAAGATACTGGGGACTGGAGGTCTAGGAGAGGAAAGGAGACATTTTTCATTGTATACCCTTTTGTGTTCTTTGAAAAAAAAATTTGTACTATGTGCATGCATTATCTTTTCAATTAAAAAGAAAGTGGGGGGAGGTTCAAAAAAACAAATCCCCAGACTTTTTCTGGCCTGTCTGTCTCCAGCCAGGTCCTGCTGCCCTGATTTACTGATCATTCCCTCAGCTCCTGCCCCTCGGCCCCAGCCCAGTGCCTACCCCTCCCCAAGCATCCATTACTGCCTCTTACAGGTACTTAAAACCTATCTTTTGCCTTGAAATACAAATAACTCTAATCTGGAGAGAAGGCTGAGCTTCATTACACTTATAAAACAGACAGAAATCAGCTGGCGCTGAGATGCTCGATAAATGTTTGCTGAATCGAATTGAATCTGGGACTCGGTTGGTTACACTGAGCAAGGTACTAATTGGCCAAGGTCAGGCATCCAAATCCCACACAGGTTGGCTCTCTCTGAATCTGGAGAGATACTTGTTCCCGGCATGCAGTACAAACCCTTGCTCCAATGTAACTGCATGTCACCAAGGCGGAGCCCTAAAGAAAAGGTGGGTGCAGGGCTTGGTACACACCATCTCCTCTCCTGGAGATACAGCCCAAGACTTTAGGAAGTAGGACAGAACAACAGTGTGATAGAAAAGCCCAGCTTTGGCCCAGCTTTGGCAGGACAGTGGGAAGCCAAGGTAGGAGGACTGCTTGAAGTCAGCAATTCAAGACCAGCCTGAGCTAAAGCAAGTCCCCATCTCTACAGAATATAGAAAAATTAGCCGGGTGTGGTGGTGCATACCTGTAGTCCCAGCTCCTCGGGAGGCTGAGGCAGGAGAATCACTTGAGCCCAGGAGTTTGAGACCAGCTTGGGCAACATAGCAAGACCCTATCCGTACAAAAAATTAAAAAATTAGCAGGGTGTGGTGACGCATACCTGTAGCCCCAGCTGAGACAGGAAGATGGCTTGAGCCCAGGGTTTTGAGGTTGCAGTGAGCTATGATGACGCCACTGAAATCTAGCCTGGGCAGTAGAGTGAGACCTTGTTTCAAAATAGAAAAAAAAAAAAGAAAAAGAAAAAAACCTAAAACCAAACCAAAACAAAACAAAACAAAAAACAAACAAAAAATAAAATAAAAGAGAATTCTCTGCTAAGTATGGCAGTGAGTTGTCTGTTGCTGTAGGTGTTTATCATAGGCTAGAAACCAACCATTTAGTAGGCATTTTTTCAGAGAACAGCACAAGGTAGTTGGTAAAGGTATCTTTTTAAACTCAGTTTTCAAGATTCTATTACTCTATGACACTTTATGATTTTTTAAAAATTTCAGTAAAATATATATAATGAAATTTACCATTTTAACCATTTTTAGTGTATAGTTCTGTAGCATTAAGTACATTCACATCATTGTACAACCCATGATGGCCATTTTTTGTTGTTGTTTTTGAGTTTTTGTTTGCTTGTGTTTTTTGTTTGTTTGTTTGAGACAGGATCTTGCTCTGTTGCCTGGGCTGGAGTGTGAGAGCCGTGGCATCATCGTAGCTCGCTGCAACCTCAAACTCCTGGGCTCAAGCGATCTTCCCACCTTAGCCTCCTAAGTAGCTAGGACCACAGGCGTGCGCCACTGTACTCGGCTAATTTTTTTCTATTTTTTGGTAGATACAGGGTCTTGCTCTTGCTCAGTCTGGTCTCAAACTCGTGGCCTGAAACGATCCTCCCCCCTCAGCCTCCCAGAGTGCTAGGATACAAGCGTGAGTCACCTTGCCTGGCCAATGATGGCTATTTTTTTTTTTTTTTTTTTGAGACAGAGTCTCACTCTGTTGCCCTGGCTAGAGTGCCGTGGCATCAGCCTCGTTCACAGCAACCTCAAACTCCTGGGCTCAGGCGATCCTTCTGCCTCAGCCTCCCGAGTAGCTGGGACTACAGGCATGCGCCACCATGCCCGGCTAATTTTTTCTATATTTTAGT
>CAUYPO010122356.1:0-75799 GCA_963574435.1 Cheirogaleus major
ATATTTTTAGTTGGCCGATTAATTTCTTTCTATTTTTAGTAGAGATGGGGTCTCGCTCTGGTTTCGAACTCCTGACCTTGAGCGATCCACCCACCTCGGCCTCCCAGAGTGCTAGGATTACAGGCGTGAGCCACCGCGCCCAGCCCAAATCCCCATTCTTAATGGCGTTTTCTTGTTACTGCTCTCGGTTCCGTGTCACTGGGCCTCATTCTTCCTCTACAAACTGCTTCCTCCCATTTCACCTCTCATCTGAGATTCAGGGACCCTCAGTAAACTCCTGCTCTGAGGTCAGCCCCCAGGAAGCCCACAGATAAATAGCAAGATTTCTCCACCCCAGCGAGTGCGTTCTTTTATTGTATCATGTGGTACAATACTTAGCACCCCTTTTCCCCACCTAACCTTTCCAGACAGTAACCAGTGTAGCCTTCTTGCACACAGCAACACTGTCTACTTTTCTAGAGCAATTTTTATATCTCACTACAACATTGTCCTAATTTCTCTATAATTTCCACACTTCTGCTTCAGGGCTTTCGAATTTCTTCTGTTGATCTAAATTGTGTTGCTGCTGATTCTACTATATAAATTTAGAAAATGTTTTTATCGTCTGGGTAGAACAAGTTCCCCCTCCCATTTCTTCCTTTTCAGAACTTCTTCAAATGTTTTGAAAAAATGTTGTCCTCTATAAGAACTTCAGGATCACACTTTTTGAGTTAAAAGAAAATCCCCAGCTTCAATTTTAATTAGAATTTCTTAGGATGTATAGTTCACTATGAGAAGAATTAAAATCTTTAAAACATGAAGCCTTCTTATCCATAAAATAGAGTACGTTCCTCCATCGATTCCAGGCTTTAATCAGCTTACTGCAGTCACCCTTTCATAGTTTGCCTTGTATAGCTTTTGCATATTTCTTGTTTGTCCATGGCAGGTTTTTTTACTTTCATTGCTGCTGTGTATTGGATATTTCCCATTATATCTTCTAGTTACTCACTTCCGATATGTATAGGAAGCCTAGTGGTTTTGTATAGTGTGTCTGGCATATGGCCACCTTCATAATGCCTCTGCTTAAGTATAATACTTTTGCAGTGGATTCTCTTGCATTTTCTAGCTAGACAATCACGTTGTCTCTGTATTATAATTATAGCACTCATCTCCCTTTTTCTTATCACATTGACCAAGACCATGGTACCATGTTGGGTAGCGGCAGTGATGTGAAACTTCCTTTCTTTTTTTTTTTCTTTTTTTGCTTTTAATGGGAAGGACTCCATTGATTTTTGGTGAAACATGTTGACTTCTGATGCCAGTTGTGCCAGTTATCAGCGTATTATCTGTCAGGTCCAAGTCAATCTGTCTTTGCTTTGCTTTGCTTTGTGATACTAGAGCTGATCCCTGGGAACCTTTCTCCTACGCCAGCTAACAGAATATTAGGCTCTGTGAATAGACAGCCCTGGAGTGACCCTACGAGTCCCAGCAGGAAAACAGGTCCCTCCTAGTTGCAGTCTCCCATTTGATGGTATTCACTGAAGGAGGTCAGAGGCCAGCACAGACAAGGGCCAGCTGCACCCTCGGGCCGTGCTCTCCCTGCCATCACAGCCGACGGGCTGCTCCGGCCTGCCCGGGCAACACCGCCACTCGCCACCCTCCTGCGGTGGGGTCTCTCCTACAGACCAGTGAAGGCCACGCTCTCTGGCAAGTTTCTGCACCACTGGCAGGCTGCATGCTCTTTCGATAGCCACACCCTCCTCAATGAGGTCTGATTCTCAGCTGGGGAGGGACGGTGGTCTCTCCTACTTCTGCGTTGTCTGTTCTTCCTCATTCTAGGGGTAGTAGCTGCTATTTTGCACCTGCTCCTTTTGGACCCCATAAAGGCCTCTTCTACTCCTTTTAGTAGTTAACCACCTTCTTCTGCTTAGCCATGCTTTGTATTCAATGTTCTCTGTCCAAATAACCAGCACGGTTTCCGCCTCCTGACTGGGCCCTGACTCACATACCACTTATCAACCTGCAGATGTTTCCCTCTAAACCAAACCTCCTAGGTTTTTTTTTCTATTTGGAAATGCATTTTAAATTTAATCAAATGGCTTTTCATCATCCATCAAGTTATTAATGTTCACATGGTTTTTCTTCCATAATGGCTTCTAATTGTAAAGAAGCCTAGAAGAAATAGAGAAAACACAAGCAAAGAGATATGCATTAGAAATCATTGCAATTTGTGGGAATAATACAAATTTCCATGAAACTGTCCTTGATGAATCTTTGGCTGCAGACTCTCATCGAGATACCGTAAGTGCCATAGAATCCTCTCTGCGTCACCCACTAAGCCCGGTCCGTTGGCCACGTGGAGGCTTTAGCCTGTGAGTTGGAGAAGAGAGCTCCGCTCCCTGCCCCCTACTGTAGAATTTGCTCACAGTCATTCTCTAGTCTCCCCATGACCAAGTCACCCAATCTCAACAGAAAGCTATCCAGCTGCCTACTCTGTCCACAGACAGACCAGAGAGGGCCCCTGCAGGCCAAGGAAAGGGCCAGAATGCTTTCCATTTCGGAAGAGGGACCGGCAGACTATGACCCAAGCTGACAGCCGTCTGCTTGCCAGGCCCGCTCAGTGTGAGTGGTGCAGTCAAGCTGCCATTCCTGGTCTCTGCTTATCTGTGCAGCAGCGTAGGCCTGTGCACTCCCTCCCTCTACCACCCCACACACTGCCCACGCTAGCCGGCTCTCAAAAAGTGAAGACAAAATAGGAAATGGGCAAAACATATGGACCTGCTCCCCAGAGTCAGAAATTCAAATGGCCAATAAACATTTCCAAAAAAAAATGCTCAACCCCACTAGTAATCAGGGAAATGCTCATAACTTCAGCCACGTGTGGACACACATTAGCACAGGGGTAGCCTTCAGCAGTAGTCTTGCTCAGGAGACACAAGAGGGCAAAGTTTTAGCCTCAGTGGGAACGGTGTTTGTTCTCCTAGGGTGGGTGTGGGGACTACAAGTGAGGGTGGTCGTGAAAGTGGGTTTTATTGCACATACGATGTGGAGGATGGGGGAGGAGAAGGTTATGATGCAGGAGTCTAGAATGTGGTTATGGTCAGGGTTGTGGTCATCCTTTGTGATGCTGTGGTCGGCTGGGCTGTAGTCACTTTCCGGGATGCAGCGATGGGCTCCCAAGGGCAGTATGACTCTTGAGCCAAATCTAGGGCATGGAGGCACAGGTTAAGGTCAGAAAGTCTATCACCATAACTATGCTACAGGCAGCTCCGGGGATCACTGCAAATGTAGGACCACATTTTTTTTGTTCATCCTAAAGGCTGTTCAGGATAATAAGCATGCCTAGTCTACAGCTTTGTAGAGGAAGAGTTGTACACTACAGACAGGGATGACACTGTAGGTGCAACATTGCCCAGGTGGCCTGGCCTTGAGTAGGGGAAACTGTGTCTGGATCCAAGCCATCAGCCGTACCAGGCATTGCCAGGCCAGTGGTAACTGAAAAACCCCTCAGTAACATACTCAAGGTTTTAGGTGTGTGCTGTGGACATCGGAGGCTGTCTGTTTATAGCAATACGGGCCATCTGTGTCCCAGGGCTGTGAGAGACTGCTCAGAGGTCAGCATCCTGTGAGGGACACAGATAGCCTCAGGCATACTGTCGTAGGATATTGGCATCAGGGGCCAGCTTGGGATCTCTTTTGCCTTTCTGCAAGGTCTACATAGTGGTAGGCATTGGTCCATGTGCCAATACTTTTATTTCCTGTGAGGAAGGGCCTGAAATCAGCTAACCTTTAAATCCATCACAACTGGGGAAAGCTTTAGGGAGCGGTAGTGCATGTTTTCCAAAAAAGTAGAAAAGTGATGTTGGATATTTCACTGTTCCCTCCATAGCCTGTGGGTCCCAGAGTATTATCCACCCTTGGTCCAGGTGTCGATCCTTTGTGAATTGTTCTTGGGTCCAAAAAGGGCAGAGAAATAGATTATGGGGGGAGCTCAGGAGTGGGGACTCAGAGTAGGGAATCCACGACTTGGAGTCCAAATGTATCCATACTGGGGGGATTGACAAATTTCACCCACGTCAGAAATTTTACTGCGGTCCATTTGGCTTGCCCAATAATTAACACAACCATTTTTAGTCTGAGCCAGATTGTTGTCCCTTGAGTCAGGGCATCAATGCCAATTATCAGGGTAGCCAATTTAATTGGGGTTATGACTGTAGAGAAATCACACACAGTAATGATATTGGAATCATTCTATTCCTGGGGATCTTTCCAGTATAACACCTGCTTGATATTGGACAGACCCCCAGGAATTCAAGTGACTAGAGAATCCATATGGATTAAGACCAGAAAGTGTGGAGTATTGTGAAAGTAACAATGGACCACCAGGGTTGTATATGGCCAAGTGACCCTGGAGAGTACCTGAGGCACCAAAGTACTGCCAAGTCTGTGTTGTGTGAAGCCACACATTACCATTGACAGAGGTTGGGGAAGCTAGAGAGGCTATTTAGGGAGAGAGCTACTGGGAATTAACAGCCCAATGTTTGCCCCAGAAAAGGGTACTTGTGGACCATTTGAATGGCCCATTATTAGATGTCCTATAGTTCTGAGACAGTGTTCCCTGGTCTTAAGTGGTTGAGGAAGCCTAAATCTCAGTTTCTAGTACCAGAGAGTCTGCTCGGGATTGTGACAATTTGGGTTTCAGGGACTCTTATCGTCACCCTTTTGGGCCTCCCTTTGTTAAAGCATCTATTTTGTGTTTGAATTTGGTAGACAATGGCATTCGGGACAGCCGCACGGTTGGCTGGTAATTCTAATCCATCCAAGTCCTTTTCTACAGTGGCCATCAATCCAAACAGGGGCAATATGGATGCCCTGCAATGGAAGGGATGGCTCTAAGAAGTAGCTGCTGAGTATCTGTATCTAAGGAGCATTCCTGGGGATAGGGAGGGCATTATTGCCTTGCGGATGTTCACTGAAGGAGTAGACCCAGTGGACTATGAAATTTTGCACAACAGCTATCTGTCTTCTTCTAATGAGGCCCAGCTGCCAAGGGTTCTAACATTAATTATGGCAGTGAGGGAGTGGGCTATCCACTAGGCCATCAAAAAGCAATGTAGGAGGGAAAAATATAGGATCCTTCTTCAGGGAATACTGTACTCTAGGAGGGCCCTTTCAAGAATCCAGTTAGGAGCCTCAACAGGTTGTTCACTAAGAGGTCGCATACGTTGGAAACTAAGAAGGGGAAGTGTGAGAGGGAGGCGAGAGACAAAAACTTACCTATCAGATACAACATACACTACTCTGGTGATGGGCACACTGAAAGCTCTGACTTCAGCATTATACAATTCATCCATGTAACAAGGGCACTTGTACCCCCTAATGTTTTAAAATAAAAATTCAAAATACTCAAAAAATTCAAAAAGTGCATCAAATACAGTTTGGTGGGTATCAGGACGGGACCAGTTTAACTCAGAGTTAGTGTTGAAGAGGCACAACAGCCAAACGGCCCCCTTTTCATCCTCTGACTGCATGCAATCCTTGATTAAGATTTGAATTTCCAGTTGGGCAAGATATTGGGTTTCATTTAGAATTTTCATTTCTTGCCCCTGAGTCATGGTTTTGTGGGTGACTATGGTATTAATCAGTGTAATCCATTAAATTGACAAACTAAAGAAATAAAATCCAGTGATCCTATGAACTGATGCAGTGAAAGCACTGGACAATATTCAAAATCCATATATGAATAAAAAGTCTCAGCAACCTATAGACAACAACGGTCATGTATAACAAACAAGCAGTGAACATACTTGATGAAAGACTGAGTGCTTTCCCCCCAAAATTGGGAACAAGGCAGAGATGCTCACTCTAACCACTCTTAGTCAACATTGTACTGGATATCTGAGACAGTGTAATAAGTCAAGGCAAAAAATAAAAGGCTTACAGACTGGAAGGCAAGGAAGAAAACTATTGCTATTTATAGATGGCATGATTATTTACATAGAGAATCCCACGAAACCCATCATAAAAGCTTTAGAATTAATAAATGAATAAGACTGCAGGGTATGAGGTCAACACCCAAAAATCAATTGTATATCTATATTCTAGCAAAGAA
Organism: Cheirogaleus major; assembly: GCA_963574435.1. Classification (NCBI taxonomy): domain Eukaryota; kingdom Metazoa; phylum Chordata; class Mammalia; order Primates; family Cheirogaleidae; genus Cheirogaleus; species Cheirogaleus major. The sequence continues at coordinate 6,092 of CAUYPO010122356.1, forward strand.
TAATTGGAAACAAAAGGATCAAAACCAATAACAGTCCCTAACTCATTCTACAAAGCCAACATCAACCTGATACCAAAATCAGGAAAGGAGACAACAGAAAAAGTAAACTACAGACCAATATCCCTCAAGAACTTAGATGCAGAAATCCTCAACAAAATACTAGCAAACCAAATTCAAAAGCTCATCATAAAGAGAATTCACCACGATCAAGTGAGCTTCATCCCAGGGATGCAAGGATGGTTCAACATATGCAAATCAATAAATGCGAATCACCACATAAGCAGAATTAAAAACAAAAACCTGTGAGCTAGGCTGACGCCACAGCACTCTAGCCCAGGCAACAGAGTGAGACTCTGTCTCAAAAAATACAAAAAACAAAAAACAAAAACCATATGATTATCTCAACAGATACAGATAAAACATTCAATAAAATCTAGCCCTGCTTTATGATAAAAAAAAAAACCCTCAACAAGTAGGCATAGAAGGAACATACCTCACAATAATAAAAGCCGTCTATGACAAACCCACAGCCAACACAACACCATACTGAATGAGGAAAATTTGAAAGCATTCCCCATAAGAACTGGAACACGACAAGGATGCCCCCTGTTACCACTTCTATTCAACATAGTACTGGATGTCCTAGCCAGAGAAATCAGGCAAGGGAAAGATATAAAGGGCATCCAAATTGGATAAGAGGAGGTCAAATTATCCCTGGTTGCCAATGATATGATCTTATATCTAGAAAACCCTACAGACTCCTCCAAAAGACTCCTAGAATTGATAAATAAATTCGGCAAAGTCTCAGTTTGCAAAATTAATGTACACAAATCAGTAGCATTTCTATACACTAAAACAGCCAAGTTGAGAATCAAATCAAGTACTCAGTACCACTTATAATAGATGCTAGAATAATGAAATACCTAGGAATATACTTACTAAAGGAGGTGAAAGATCTCTACAAGGAGAACTACAAAATACTCATGAAAGAAATTGTTGATGACACAAACAAATACAAAAGCATCCCATGCTCATGGATTGAAAGAAGCAATATTATTAAAATGTCCGTACTTCTCCAAGTGATTTATAGATTCAATGCAATTCCTATCACAATAACAATGTCATTTTTCATAGAATTAGAAAAAATAATCCCAAGTTTTATATGGAATCAAAAAAAGCCTGAATAGCCAAAGCAATCCTAAGCAAAAAGAATAAACCTGGAGGTATCACATTGCCCAACTTCAAATTATACTACAAGGCTATAGTAATCAAAACAGCATGTTACTGGCATACACGTAGATGCATAAATCAGTGGAACAAAATAGAGAACCCAGAAATAAAACCATATATACCTATAACCAACTGATCTTCAACACAACAGACAAAAACACACAGTGGAGAAGGAACACCTTATTCAATAAATTGTCCTGGAAAAATTAGATAGCCACATTCAGAAGAATGAAATTAGATCCCTATCTCTCACCATATACAAAAATTAACTCAAGATGGATTAAAGACTTAAATGTAAGACCTGACACCATAAAAGTTCTAGAAGGAAACATAGGAAAAACTCTTCTGGACATTAGTCTAGACAAAGAATTTATGACTAAGAACCCAAAACAAAGATTAAATACAACCAAAACAAAAATAAATAAATGGGACTTAAACTAAGAAGCTTCTGCACAGCAAAAGAAGTAATCAGCAGAGTAAATAGACAACCTACAGAATGGAAGAAAATAAACTATACATTCAGCAAAGGACTAATATCCAGAATCTACAAGGAACTCAAACAAATCAGCAAGGAAAAACAATAACCCCATTAAAAAGTGGGCAAAGACATGAGCAGACATTTTTCAAAGGAAGACATACAAATGGCCAACAAACATAAAAAGATGCTTAACATCACTAATCACCAAGGAAATGAAAATTAAAACCACAATGAGACACCACCTTACCCCTGTCAGAATGGTCATTATTAAAAAGTCAAAAAACAATAGATGTTGGCATGGATATGGTAAAAAGGGAATACTTATATACTGTTGATGAGAATATAGATTAGTATAACCTCCATGGAAAACAGTATAGAAATTCATGAAAGAACTAAAAGTAGGTCCAACAATCCCATTACTGAATATCTACCCAAAGGAAAAGAAGTCATTATATTAAAAAGACACTTGCACTCATATATTTATCACAGTACAATTCACAATTGCAAAAATATGGGTCAACCTAAGTGCCCGTCAACTGATGAGTGAATAAAGAAAATATGGTGTATATATATATATATATATATATATTTATTTATATGCACACCATGGAATACTAAATCATAAAAAAATGAAATTATGTCTTTCACAGCAATTTGGATGGAACTGGAGGTCATTATCCTAAGTGAAGTATCTCATGAATGGAAAACCAAATGTCTCATATTCTCACTTACATGTGGTAGCTAAGATCAAGGTATGCTTAACCATACAGAGTGGTATAATCAACACTGAAGACTTTGAAAGGGGGGGAGGGGTTGAAGGATGAAAAATTACCTATTAGGTACAATGTACACTATTCGGGTGACAGGTACACTAAAAGTTCTGACTTTTCCACTGAACAATGTATCCATGTAACAAAGACCTTTTGTACTCCCTAAATCTATTGAAATAAATTTTTTAAAAAAGAATATTTAGTCTCCAAGGTGATAGAAATATATAATCCCAAATACACATATTCCTATGTCTCTTAAGTAGCAAAGAAGTAGAAAGATTTTTCTTAATGCATTAAACCTTCTGTCTGTAAATTAGTTGTATGAATCCTTAATATCATTATACCCATTGCTGCATGCACAAAGTATTTGACTAAGAAGTAAAAACGTAGGCAACCAGCAAGGCATTTGGGCTATATAGCATCTGGCAATCAGTTTGAAAAACTTTTGTTACTGAGTTGCTCAGCAGTTTTGGTCTCATCCAAACCCATCCTTGTAACCCTTCAGTTCACAATGGTAGCAAAATCTGTAGGAATGCTGTGTCTTCTGGGCATGCAAGGCACCTAGGGAGCAATGTGAGTTTTGGACAAATGAGCTCTTTTGAAGTCCATTCTGCTCTTTTAAAAATTTTATTTCAGTAGACTTAGGGAGTGCAAATGTTTTTTTGCTACATGAATGAATTGTTTAGTGGTAAAGTCTGGGCTTTTAGTGAAGCCATCACCCAAATAGTATACATTGTACTCAATATGTAATTTTTCAGACCTTAGTCACTTCTTATCTTTCCCCCTTCTGAATCTCCAATGTCCATTATACCACTCTGAATGACTAGGCATACCCATAGCTCAGCAGCAGGGTGGCCATTCTGGAAGTGGCTAAGTTGACTACAAGTATTTTGCATGGGTGCCAAGAAGAAATTAAATACAAAAACGAGAAACCCAAAAACCACTGTGTTGTGTTATTAATTCAACATATTTGTTTAATTTTTAAAGATCTCATGCCAGGCACTGACCCCAGGTACTAGGTAGGGCAGGAACCAATAGATAAAACAATAAACAAAAATAGATAAAAATCTGTGCCCTCAGGGAGCTTATATTTCAATGCACAGAGGGAAAACCACAATAAACAAAACAAATAAGTAAAATATATTGTATGTTAGGCAGTAGAGACTTGTGGGAAAAAGTTAGGCAGAGAAGGGGTACCAGAGTTTGTTTGTTTTTAAGGGGAGGGTGAGGATGAAATATGGAATAGGGTAGTCCTCGAGGACCTCCCTAAGAAGGTAACATTTGAGTAAAGACTTAAAATTATTGATGGATTAAGCTATGGAGATACTAGAGAAAGAAAACAGCAAAACATTATGAGGTGGATGAATGCCTGGCATTTTCTAGGAACAAAAAGGAGACCATTATGTCTGGAGAGATAAAAAAAGGGGGTGGGGTGGGGTGGGAAAGTAGTGAGAGATAATATCATAGAGATAATGGGAGGAGAAAATCTAGCAAATACTGGGCCGTTGTAAGAATTGTGTTGAGCAATTTTGAATAGGATAAATGGATTCTGGAGTTCTAAGGGACATTTAAAAATCTTAAAATATAACATATCATATTCCTATTAGTTTAACCTTTCTTTAGAGGATGGTGCTTCTGCAAATGACCTCTCAGATATTCTTGGTCCCATCATAGAAACCCTTCCTCCTTGAAAGACTAGAGAAATTGACTATACACTTCTCTGAGAGTGAAGAGATATTAATAGTTTCAGGAGATATATTGAAGGCAGTCTTTGTGCCATTCAGAAAGGCTATACTGAGAACAATGTGGAAATCTGAAAAAAAAAAAACTTTTCCAAAGCTTGAACAGAAAGTAACAAACTGAAATCAGTTTCTGTGTTTTCTTAGAAAATCATTCACTACGAAAAGAATGCTTTCACATGAGAATTTTTTAAAATTCCCAAGAAATTTACTCCTTTGAGATGAAAATACTACTCTACAAATAATATCATCTCCTTACATGGAATATGCTTCTTCGTGCAAAAAAAAGAGAAGAAATACTGAAGAAAATAAGCTATTTGTTGATGTTCCACATACTTATCTTTTTACTATTTATTTTATTGGGGTAGCTTTTAATTGCCTTCTTGACTATTGAAGTAGTGTTTTCAACTGGAGTTTATTGAATTAATTCACAGAAAGAGTAAAGAATAAGGGTAATTAGGTAAAAATGATTTGGATCCACTAACTCAATGGTAGCCTCACCTGTTAGAACAAGTGTATGATTTTATATAGTATGCGGTCACCGGTCTGGAAGCCTGGGTATTTATTCTGACTATGCTGTTAACTAGTACTTTTACTATTCTGGATCTTAGTTTTATCACCTATAAAATAAGCAGTTGAATGAACAATAACTATAACTTTCTTGCTAAGGAGATCTATGAAAATCAGCTGCCTTGGATAGAATGGAGTCCAGCTTCCAAGCTTCCAGCTTCTAGCTTCCAAGATCCATGCTCAGAAGAAATTCCTTAGGGTTACCTTACTCAGAGATATCAATTCCACAACATTGTACCCCACTCCTCTTTTTTTGTCTCCCATAGCCATTACAAACAGACCACAGTACTTCTCCCTATTGGATCAGAACTTAGGGTCAGAGTCATTTTTTCCCCCAGTGTCTTAGGCAATCATAACCAAATTATTAGAGATGACACTCAAGTTGAAAACAATTTGCTACCTTATCATTAGGGAAATGGCCATACTGAAGGCAACAGTTCCTAGTATAGCTAAGAAGAGCACTCACTTTCCGTCAGCCAAGCTCTCCCATCCTAAAGCATTCTAGCATGCCATCAGTTCTTCAGCATAAAGCAGTTGCTGATATGCTGGGCATAAATAAAACGGATCAGTTAGCTTTTCAGTCAAAGAGGTCTGAATGTGTAGAATTCATTTCCCCTCTTTATGAAGTCTGCCTCTGTCCTGAGAGAAGAGCCTTCTGTAAAAGTAAGAAACTAAGACATTCAACAAGTAGAGAAATCTGTGACTTCTTGATTTTTGTTCTACCCCATACACATTTTCTTATTGCCCAAATTTATAAGAGTTTACATCAAGAAAACTGTGGGGTTTTTTTCAGTTCTGATGGAAAGCTCTAACAATGTTGTTAGATAACTGTGATGAATTTTAATCTAATAACAGCTTGTGACCCACAAATTACTGTTTAAAATTAAAATCCATTTAAAATGAAACTGGCAAGACAGCCACAATATTAAACTTGCAATCTGCTGTGATAAAACATCTATCTAAAGCACTATATTAAATGTGGATACAATTAGTTTCTATATAGCATCTTGCAACTGAAATATAAAAAGCCCTTCAATGCATTGCCTTATTAAATTAAAATTGGTTGAACAATCTTATTTTTATCTTTATTTATTTTTTGAAAATTAAGAAGTCAAAGTAGAGATGAATTGGCTTTGCCTTGGTAATACACCCTTTGGCAGAGCTCCAGGTATAATCTAGGGATATATAGACTTCTAGGCTTCTCCTTGGATGAACAAAAATCCTCTATTTTACTCAGCCCAAATGTTTACTTACAATAAATTTAGAAATGTTTTCTACATGCTTAATGTTAAGTTTATTTAAAACTTTTAAGCTATAATTACTCAAGATATACTAAATGTGATCTTTAAATTTTTATATATTAATTTTGAAAAATGAACTACACTGATATTCTTGGTAGATCATCTAAATCATGACTAAACTTGATGAGAATTGAGATTTGAAGGTGGGTAATGGTTTGTATTAGTGCTATCATTAAACGATAATGAAAATAAAACTCAAGCCAATGTGTATGTTTCCATCCCACATTTCAACATTAGAGAATTGTATGTAGTAATGAAAGGATTCCCTACAGCTGTTTGCTAATAATTTAATGGCCAAGTCATAGCTATTTTCTAATTTTCAAAAGATACCAAAGAACTATTGAAAACCCACAGCATAACATCATAATTATAACAATTAACATATGTACCAAATTATAGATTTAATGCTCCTATACATTATTTACTCAAAATATTCACAATGCATTTAAATAGCATCAGCTAGAATAAGAAAGTACCATATTTCACCCCCATTATTGCACATATAAAAAATCACCCACTCTTTTGTACAAAGATAACACAAGGACTTTTAATTTCACAACAATTATTTTTACTCATTACTCCTAGAACATAGTATACACTCAGTAAATGTTAGTTGAAGGAATGAATGAATATGTGTGATTATATGAGAAGCAAATTCAAGGAAAATGCCTAGTTTTTGATTGTTACAGGACTATTGCATGGACAACTGCTGTCGCAGTAGGGTTTCTAAAATCTCTCTGCCATATTTTATTTTGGCTCATGTGTGTGTAAAAATGATAAGGGATTCAGTCCAGCAAGTCTCTGTGTTGCATAGAGGTGCTGTGTGTATCCAAAAAGCAGTGATATCACATATAAAATTCCCCAGGTATTTCCTAAGGTTTATTTCCATATGAGACTTGATATTGGTTCTAGTATCAAATCTATTTACATTTGGGAGCAGTCTCACTGTTACTATTGATTAGACCTCATCAAATATGTCCTAGGGTCGGTGCCTATTCCGGGGTTGTCAGCTTTGAAACTGTGATTGGGTTTTTGTTCAGTGCCTGTGGACGCTGGCCATGGTGCTGAAAGAGAAAGAAGATTCTATTTGAAACCTTTCCTTCCTCTTATTGGTTTAGAAAATTCGAGTGACAAGAGCAGGGGCCAAAGGAGCCTGGAGCAGCATCATTAATGTAAACCATGTATTTCGATCTTTTAGGAGGAGATGTGGCCCATTAGGTTACAGCAAATGCCTCCCTGTGAGCGCTCGTTAAACCAAGAGATCGTATGAACGTAGGCGCTGCAGTAGAAAAGGTTACATCCAGCAGGATGTCTTGTCCCTCTCCTGAGAAACTGGCAGTTAAGTGCATAGCCTAGAAACAGGAGCAGGGAGTCAGGATGGAGGGGAGGGGACGAGAGGAAGCAAACCTGTATTCATATTGAAACTGTTCACCGTTATTTTAACAAGGTAAAGAAAAACCAAGAGCTAATTTTAGCTTAAGTTTTCAGCCTCAGTCTTCCAACAGGTGCACGACTTCCTCACCCCTTCCCAGTCAGGTACTGCTCTGCTTTACCTTTCTAGGGCTTTCTTTGCAAGGCATGCTTTTCCTAGAGTCCTCAAGCATGTGCAGTTTCCTATTTCATCCACAGCTCCAGCTCTACGCCTGGCAACCCCTTACCTGCAGCGTGAAGATTAAGAAGCAGGCACAGCGCAGGGAAGCTGATTGCTCTCCGCATAGTGTTTGCATTGAGAGGTGGAGGAGAAACTCTTCCACGACCCCACTTCAAGCAAAGTGCTACCAGAAAGAGCCACCGCCGAGGGTTTTCTGGTCTCCAGGATTCGTTCGCAGGTCCTCGGCTGGGGTTTGCAGAGCGGTCTGTGTGGTGCCTAACAGAAACAGGCACCAGCTTCACCTCCCTAAGAGAGGGGGAGAGGAAGAAGAGTAGGAGGTTGCGGGTGCGGGGAACAGACGCCAGGCGGGGGGCGAGACGCTCAGAGGCGGCGAATGCTTGGCCTTCTGGACGCCCAGCAGCCGCGGCGGGGACGGCAGGGTGGACTCCGCGCCAGCCCCGGAGCCCAGCAGCGCTGCAGCCAGCGCAGTGCGAGCAGCAGCCCAGACGCGCCGCGGCTACTGAGCATGCCCAGCGCTGGCCCTCACGCGGCACGGAGTTTCAAAGTGAAATTCCACTTCTCCGGGTCTTCGCAGCGGCTGCGAGGGGAGCAGGCTCCACCGCCGGGGGCCGCTCGAGGCGGTTATTAAGGACAGAGAGTCCATCAAAATCTGGGGGTGAGGTGGAGTAGAGTGGGACGAGAGGGGGGAATGATCAGAGGAACCAGAGGAGGGAGCTGAAGAGAGTGTCAACCACGCCGCCCACCCTACTTCTTCCCCAAATCTTGCTTTACACGTGCACCAAGCGAGCTCACTGCTTGGAATTGACGTTTGCAGATCGACCAGCTTACCAGGACTCACCTACAGGAATATAGGTGTGTTCCACTGCTGAATATTCTGGTCTGCTTGGGGGAGCGTTCCCAAGGCAGCTTGCTTGGTGTAAGCAGTAACCATGTATCCTGGGGATGCCTTCTTCCTTCCTAACTGCTTCCCCTCGCTGCTTCTTTTCCCCTCTCTCCAGCTCAGTCCCTATATTGAAACTTTCTCCTGACTCAAGTCCAAAGTCTATGATTACAGTGACAGAAAGAAGTCAGGCCATACTTTTAGACTAGTAGAATATACCCACATAATTGAAGCAAAGGAAGGCACTTTTTTGGTTTTTATATATATAATTATCTTTAGTCTCCAGTCTACTTTTTAAGGTGAAAGATGATAGAATCACTTCCAGCAACTAGGCTTCTCTAGCTCGTCTCTCTAGAAAGGCTACCACAGTCTGCCTAATATAGATAGTTTTTGGTCTTCCATCTAAGTCTTTGGAACATGGAGATCTTTATTAGTCTAGTGGCCAATTCCTCCTAGTCAAGAAGTCCCTCATCTAGACTTCTCTCCTTTATCCCAGGACTGCTGACTTTTCTGTCTCTGTGTTCATGGATGCTGTTACCTCTTCCCTAATTGCCTCTACTTGCATCCCCACACACCACACTTCCAAAGGTTTAACCTTGGTCTCACTTTTCTAGAAAGCCCTGTACTAACTCTAGATTATTGTGATCTTTCTGTTTCACACATTTTAGTATCGCCTCATATTTTTCTTTCAGACAGTTCATTTATCTGTGGTTTGTCTTACAACACAGTTGAAGGCTCCATAAGAACTTCTGTATTTTGCATTCAATTAAATTTAATGAAATTGTACTAACCAAATAAGAAGGGCTACTAAGTGCTCAATGAATTGAGCTGTATATCTCATTCCATGTCTTCCTTCTCTATCCTTGCAAATTGGGACAACTAATGGGGAATAGGCTACCCACCAGAGCTTAAATTAGGCAGGATCTCATAGGACCTGAGAGCTCAGGCAGTATCATTTGTTTTAAATAATTTGTTTCATCTCCAGCTCTGAGAGACAAGGCCAGGAATTGCACTCCAACAGGTGGGAGAAGGGGAGAATAAGATGCATTTTTAATATCTTGACAGGCCTTCTCTGCTGAAATAGAGACATATGCACCATCTCTTGCCACAACTCCACTTCCCCACATGGGTGTGGTGGGCTCCATTTCGTGGCACTACCATTTTACCCCAAACCACTCTAAACTGCAGCCTCTTCCCCAACTCGAAATTTACCTTTCCCCAGATCACTTTCTAACATACCAAAAGCATAATTTATTACATTTGTTGTTTATTATGTTTCCCTGCCCTCCCCCACAATGGGATCTGAGCTCCACAATGGCAGAAACCTTTGATGACTTTATTCATTGATGTGTCCCAACTGCCTAGAGTTATGCCTCACACAAAGTAGATGCTCAAAAATTAAATAAATGGAAAGCAATTATTGATAAAGGTCATTACTGAGCAGACTTGACTCCTTGTAATTCTTACTAAATAGACCTTGGAGATAATTTATTTAGCAATGCTTAACACTTAGAAAAGTAACCCTTCTCATCCAACATTTGGTTCTAGAGATGCTGCAGGGTTGGGGGTTAGGTGAAAATAGTTGTAGCCCGGTTACAATGGGTGTGTTTTCCTTGTATTTTTTTCCCATCCCTAAAATAACTGATTACCAAACTTACATAGGTCTCCAAGATGAAAAAGCACTTATGGTAAAGAAACAATGTCGCAGTAATGCCCTAAACTCCTTGCCTTTTCACAGATAATTCCAACACTCATTGGGGGGGAGCATTCACAATTTAAATTAATATAATTGTCTATGACTTTGCAGACAAACAGCCTGCTAGCTATGCATTTTGCCCAGGGCTACAGGTAGCTGAATTATTAAACTGTGCATGAAAATCCCTTTAGCAGCAAAATTTTCCAATTTCCAATTTGACTGGGTGTACTACCAGAATAGTTCAGTGTAGTAAAAATAACCTCAACTGAGCTATAATTTTGGTGACTAGACATTCATTATTAATTTACTTTAAAAAGATAAAGGAGCAAGGAAAATTTGCATTTCTAGGTGACTTGATCTAATATCACACTTGCAATTGATTTGATCCCATGACATGTGAAGTTGAACAGAAATAAGTGAATTAGCCAATTAGTGAAAAAGTCAACCCTTTAACTCTCTCAGAATTATTCTTTGTGAGTCCATACATCGTGCCATTTTTCCTTGACTGTGATTTAATGCTGCTGAAGGTGATTTGGTGTTTTAGAGAAGAATCTTGGTTAAAACACTGCAGCAGGTTTTAAAAAGTTAGTTCCAATTCAGAGAAGCATGGAAATTAGTATGAGAGAACCATGCCAATTAGTACTGGCCTACAGAGCTGGATCCTACAGGAATCATTTACACTTTGAAAGATAAATGTAAAATTAATATTATATGGACTTTTCCTTGGCAGAAGATGCAAAATCTCTGTTTCTTATGAGGTGATGTGCAGGGAAAATTCATCCAGGAGAGAAGCCTTTTAAAGCCTGTCCTCAAAACAGTTTTAACCATTATGAGCCTCCACATTTACCTCTCTATAAGTGGATGAAATCCTTAAACACTTTAAATTGAGAAATTATATCTATTGACTATTGGGATTTCCTACTTATTTAGGTAATTATTATTTAAGTATACTCATGGCTAACATTGGTTGAGTACTTCCTATGTGCCAGGCTCTGTTTTAAGCATGTGAATGTCCCATTTAAACTTTATAATATTCCTGCAGGAAGGTACTATCATGATCTCATTTTAGAGTTAAGATAATTGAGGCACAGGGAAGTAACTTGCCCAAAATCAAGTAGTAAATAATTATCTGAGAAGTAAGTTGATAGAATTAGGGTGCACATCCAGATAATTTGATACCAAACCACTATGATATATTACCTTTCATATAATGCACACACACACACACACACACATTCAGTTGTAGTGGCACACTAGAATTAGATAATTAGATCAGGGCCAGGGCAGAAGATCCTGACCCCAGAACTACAGTAAAGCTCTGTGGTGAGAAGCACCCATATAAAATTGTCTCCAAGAGAATGAGACACTGCTTGTGGTAGCGGATTCTGGGCCCTACCATCTAGTGAACAAAGACAGTCAGCAAGTGAAATCATGCTTAAAGGAACCACATTAGAAGGTGGTTAAAGTAGGATGGGGCAGAAAGGAGGAAATTATTTTTTCTATGGTGGGTGGGACAGAGGTTGGGGAGAGTAGTTGGCAAGAAACTATTAGTGGAGAACAAGAGATGAGCTAAGTGTGGCTACGTAAGTCGATTCCAACCACTCTATATGAAGAGAAAGGCCATAGACTCTTGTGAGCCAGTGGAAGTGATATGAAATAGCAAAATGAATGCAAGGAACTTTTGAACGTGTATGGGAACAAGAGATAACAGTGATTAACACCTTATTGAGATTTGTAATATGCTTGCTCTGCCCTGTCCTTTACAGAGACATTTTATTAATCCCAAAGTCTATATCCTTTTGTCTGAGAGATATCTTTTATAAGAGGAAAAAAAAGAAGAATTTATTTTTACAAAATAAAGAATCAATGAATTAAGCTATATTCAGAATGGAATGGCTCAGAATGAAAAGGAAGAATTGGAAATTCACAGGCAAAGATATCATATTCGGGTGTATAAATTCTCCATTAATTTGTTTTAGTGTTTTTCCATCCATAACAAGGAAAAACGATCTGCCCTTCTTCATAAGCATACAGTGAAGAAAACAGTGAGATAGCAAAGGGGCACCAAGAATAGGAGAGGAAAAGCACTAAAACTTACAAGACGTGTATTATCACATGGAACTTTCACAAGAGTTCTGTGGAGTATTATTTTCCTTTTGTGATATAGGAGGAAATTGAAGCTAAATGAGAGTAGCAATTTGCCCATGGTCATTCAGTCTGTATATGGTGAAGCTGGGATTATTAGAACTCAGGCCTGGTGACCCCTAGTGCTAATATGTTATTAACTGTTTATACTGCTTCCTTGCTTAATGATACAATTTACTTCAAGACTTAAATGGAAAATGTAGTGTTTTTATCCCAAGACATAGACTTCAAAATATAGTAACAATTGTATTTTATAAGTTAACACAGCTATAGCTTTGTTAAGATTTATCTATGTAGAGGATTTGTGTGTATGCATGTGTGTGTGTACACACACGCACACACACACGAGTAGCTATATATACCCTGAGAAAGCAAAATTAGGTACTCAAAACAAGGAAAACATACTTTTCTATACACATATGAATTGTGCAGTCCTAGTAAAATACAAAATATCAAAGACAGAAAAGCTGTAAGTACCTATAGATTCTGCTATTGGTTCATCATTAAAATTTTATTCAAAATGAAGTACAAATTTTCCTTGGAGCTAGCCCTTGGTACCAATGTATTGTACTGCCATCTACTCTGGTACTGCAAAGGTCAGACTCATTCAAGATGTCAATAATAGATTTATTTACAAACCGCTGACTCTCCTGCATTAGCTCTCTGTTTATCCCAAGACAGTAATCAGGCTGCACTTCTACCATCTATCATCCTGAGCAGCACACAGATGTGAGAGCCCTCTATTATGGCTTAGACCAAGTAGCTATACTCGGGGCCATCAAAATACCTTTTCTATAATGCTTGGCCATTCTTTTGGATTTACTGCATGAGGGTACTTTGGAACAACTTGGTCACCTAGTAGCCTGGGACACTGAGAATATCCTGGGAATATAGCTATAGCTTGATTAGATCATTTAATTCCTTCTCACTTTTTTATATTATTTTCTCACATGACTACAAGATGATTTAAAAGAACATCTTCTAAATATAGGCCCTCATGCCTCTCTCACTGACTGTTCACCCTTTGAAACAAAAGTTCACAGATCAATGCTTCTCTCTTTCTTATTCTTCCTTCTTTCTCTCATTCTTGCAGCTGTATGGCTATTATAGATAAAGGAGTGGTTTATTAGTCTATGGTTTTTTGTTGAGAAGCATTTTCAGAACAAAATAGTTCTTTGTTGAACACTCGTACCTCTATGACATGGAAAGGGGAGTTAGAGAAAATCTTACTAAAAATGTCCAATGGCTATGATACGACCACTAAATACCCAAACAACTAAGCAGTTGTCTGTGGACATAACTTTGACTCATTCATCAGAAACCACATGTGCCGTGGCAACACTGGTATCTATTTTCAGTGAATATACTAGAAAATATGATTTAAAGTCAAGTTACAGTAAGATATGTACATCACATACATTCTAAAAACAGTGGAATAATCTACTAATATTGACATATCATCTAATTTCAAATAATTAAGTGTATATATTAAGTGTATATTAAGTGTATAAATATTAAGTGTATATGATGAATCAGGAAGTGTTTTAAATATTTGGAATATATTACTGAAAAAATAGACAAAGATTCCTGCCCTCATGGAACTGACATTCTAAGTGAAATAGATATACATGTAATAGTAAATATAAGAAATGAGTAAATTATATAGTGTGTTAGAAGTTGATAAATACTATGAGAAAATGAAAAAATAGATAAAAGTAAAGAGAATTAGGAGAATGAGGTTGGGATGGGAGGAGAAGGTATGAGTGCAAGGAAAAAGTGAGCATTGAGTAGAGACTTAAAGTTGATGAAGAAGTTATCAAAGAAGATACTGTGTTAAAGAATTTTCTGGGCAGAGGGAACAGTTACAGTAAAGACCCTCGTGATTTCATAGATATCTTAACAAATCTGAAAAAAATCACATTGTATCAGAAACAATTTCCAGCATACCTGTAAATGTATAAAATATGTAAAGAGAAATCCAGTTGACAAAATGCCAAGTTAGATTAAATAAATATCTCTCCACCAAGATTTTCATTAATTTAAATCTCACTGATTGCAAATGCAACTGCAAGAATAACAAAACTATTAACAAGACTCAAAAATTGCTGCCCGAGGCCAACTAATATACCAACTCAGAATTCCACTCTTTATTTCATGTCTTTAATGTAAAATAAATGTATTATTAATTTAGAAGTGTGGGAGCATATTTTGATACTTTATTTATCTTAAGAAACTTAGAGAAAAAACTTTACGATATGCCTTTATACTAAACTACTAGCCAAAAGTCAATTCAATGCATTATGAATGAGAAATCTAAGCAGGGAAAAAAAATGAGAAAAATACCCTAGCAAGCATTCTTGTGTTCTCAGCCTCCTGCTTGGCAACTGGAATCAGAATATTTGAGTTAGATGTTATCTAAATGCTGGAGAATTATGGTTTTACTAGTTCTCTGCTTCTTAGATGAGCCAAAGCAAATACTTTTGATTTTTTATTATTTTGAAATGAGGTAGTAGCTTCATTTTTTAAATAAAATCTCTTTTTAATTCAATTCCATGTGATTAGTGGCCACCAAAATACTACTTTGTTGTTAATATAAATGGAGGGAAAGTATAAACCAACTCTTTTAGCAAGTAGTCATTTGCAACCTCTAATATTAGAAGTACTTTTATTTAGAAAAGACAGTAAGCAATCCAGCCTCAAATTTGACTTAAGAACTTAAATTTTTATCATATTTTATATTAGGTCTGTGCTAAAAGTGATGATCACAGAGCTTGGAAAATGTACTGTTTTCAAGACCAAATTCAGTTCCAAATTTGGAAATAAAATTAAATTTATTTTTGAATCAGCCATAGACATAATAGACATCCCCGAATTTACCTGTTTCTAGGAAGTGAGCATAAAAGGCATGGTTCTCCTGAAGTTTTCCTTAATCTAAATTAATTCTTTTCAACCTAAAGTTGAACATTCTAAATTACAAATGTAATTTTGTAATATTGTGTCTATAGCAAAATAGACAATAGAAAAAAAATAAAGTAAAAGTGCTCATAAATTCTATCAACTGGGGATAAGCACAGTTAATGTTTTGGTATATCTAGTTTCTCTCTATTCTTACCCTGAGGACGTATGTGTCTTCGTATGCACGTACATATAATTATTGTTAATTTTAACATTATTTTATATCCCTGGGATCATACTATGGATATGGAAACTATTTCTGTACCTAATAATACTTAAGATTGTTCATAACCATATTTTAATTATTGCATAGCATTGCACTATACCATTCTTTTAAAATTTTGATTTGTGTAAATTTATGGGGTATATGTATAATTTTGTTACATGGCTATATTGCATAGTGGTGAAGCCAGGGCTTTTAGTGTACCCATTATCAGAATAATGTATATTATACCCATTAAATATTCCTCATCATCCATTCCCCTCCCAAAACCCACCCTTCTGAGTCTCCATTGTCTATCATTCCACACTCTAGGTCTATGTGTACACATTATTTATCTCCCACTTATAAGTGGGAACATGGAATATTTTTCTTTCTCTTGTTCAGCTGTTTCACTTAAGATAATGACCTCCAATTCCACCCATGTTGCTGCAAAATATTTCATTCTTTTTTATGGCCAAATAATATTACATTGTGTATATATACCACATTTTCCTTATCCAGTCATCCACTGATGGACATTTAGGTTGATTTAATATCTTTGCCATTGTGAATAGTGCTATGATTAATATATGAGTTCAGGTATCTTTTTGATATAATGATTTCTTTTCCTTTGGTTAGAGACCTACTAGTGGGATTGCTAGATTGTATCATAGTTCTATTTTTAGTTATTTGTGAAATCTTCATATTATTTTCCATAGAGGTTATACTAATTTACATTCCTACCAGCAGTGTATAAGCATTCCCTTTCTCTGTATCCTCTCCAATATCTTTTTTTTGTCTTTTTAATAATAGCCATTCTGACTGGTAAAAGATAATATCTCATTGTGGTTTTAATTTGCATTTCTCTAATGATTAGTGATGATGAGTGTTTTTTCATATATTGACTCCTTTTTAATAAATGATGCTGGAAAAATTGGATTGCCATATGCAGAAGAATGAAATTAGACCCGTATCTCTCACCATATAAAAAATCAACTGAAGATGGATTAAATATTTAAATGTAAGACCTGAAACTATAACAATACTAGAAATAAACCTAGGGTAAACCCTTCAGGACACTGGTCTAGGCCCAGAATTCATGATTAAGACCTTAAAAGCACAGGCAACAAAAACAAATATAGACAAATAGGACTTAATTAAACTAAAAGCTTCTGCACAGCAAGAGAAATCAAGAGAATGAACAAAAAACCCGTAGAATGGGAGAAACTTTTTGCAAATTATGAATCTCACACGGACTAATATCCAGAATTGACAAAGAATTCAAGCAACTCAGCAACAATGACAAAACCAAATAATCCTCTTAAAAAGTGGGCAAAGGACATAAATAGACAATTTTCAAAAGAAAGCATTATAAATGGCCAAACCTAGGCATAGAAAGAACATACCTCAAAATAATAAAGGCCATATATGACAAGCTCACAGCCAGTATCATACAGAATGGGGGAAAGTTGAAAGTGTTACCTTTAAGACCTGGAACAAGACAAGGATGCCCACTTTCACTAATTCTATTCAACATAGTCCTGAAAGTCCTAGCCAGAGAAATCAATCAAGGGAAAAAACATGAAAGGCATCCAAATTGGAGAAGAGGAAGTCAAATTATCCATGTTCACTGCTGATATGGTCTTACATCTAGAAAGCCCTAAAGGCCACCAAAGAATTCTTGGATTTAAAAAATAAATTCACAAAGTTTCAGGTTACAAAGTCAACGTACAAAAATCAGTAGCATTTATATATACCAATAACAATTTAGCTAAGAACCAAATCAAGAAGGCAATATCATTTAAAATAACTACAAAAAAAAGCTTTGTAATATATATATATTTAACCAAGGAGGTAATATAACTCTACAAGGAAAACCACAAAACACTGATAAAAGAAATTGTGGATGATATAAATACATGGAAGAATTAATATCATTAAAATGACCATATTGTCCAAAGCAATCTACAGATACAAAAATAGGTACATAGATCGGTAGAACGGAATAGAGAATCCAGAAATAAAGCCTCATACTATAGACAACTGATTTTAGCACTCTATTGTTGACCTCTTACTTTTTAGAGCTCTTCCAATTAATGTGAGCTGCTTTAGTTAATGCTTATTACCCTTTAAAACATTTGAAAATATGTATAGAAAAGTGAAAATTATAATATGTCCAACATGACAGTTCTAATCTAGCCCTGGTGAAGCTAACACTCCATTACAAGAAGAAATTCTACAGTGTCAAAGCCAGGAGTCAGGCAGGGGACATCAGGCATTCTGAGTCACACTTCAATCCCAACAAATTAAGAATAATCTAAATGTGTGCATTCCAATCAAGCTCCTGCCTATTTTAAGAATAGTGGCTAAAAGAAGGGTCTGAATGAAGAGTCTTTGTTCTTCTTTTTTATTAATAACTGGGGTAGGATGATACCTTGTTGTGGTTTTCATTTGTATTTCCTTGATGATTAAGTGATGCTGAGCATTTTTTTCATTTTTTTGGCCATTTGTCTATCTTCTTTTGAGAAATGTCTGTTCAGAACATTTCCCCATTTTTTAATCTGATTGTTTTTCTTGGTGTTAAGATGTTTCAGTTCCTTCTATAGTCTGAGTATTAATCTCCTTTCAAATGAATAGCTCGCAAGTATTTTCTCCCATTCTATAGTTTGTCTTTTCACTCTATTAATTGCTTCTTTTGCTGTGCGGAAGTTTTTTAGCTTAAGATAATTTCATCCATTTGTTTTTGTTTTTGTTACCTGTACTTTCACGGTCTTATTCATAAAACTTTTCCCCAGACCAATGTCCTGAAGCATTTCCCCTGTGTTTTCTTCTAGTAATTTTATTGTTTAGGGTTTTACATTTAGGTCTTCGATTCATTTTGAGTTGATTTTTGTACAGGGTGCGAGATAGGGGACTAGTTTCATTTTTCTGCATATGAATATCCAATTTTCCCAATACCATTTATTAAAGAGACTGTCTTTTCCCCAATAAATGTTCTTGGCACCTTTGTCAAAAATCTGTTGGCTGTAGATATATGGACTAGTTTCTGGGTTCTGTATTCTATTCCATTGGGCTATATGCTTGTTTTTTCTGGCAATACCATGCTATTTTGGTTACTACAGTTTTGTAGTATATTTTGAGGTCTTATAGTGTGATACATCCAGCTTTGTCCATTTGGCTCAGGATTACTTTGCCTATTTGTGGTACCATACAAATTTTAGGACTTTTTTTTTCTATGTTTGTGAAGAATGTCATTGATATTCTGATAGGGATTGTATTGAATCTGTAGATTGCTTGGGTAGTATGTCATTTTAACAATATTAATTCTTCTAATCCATGAGCACCAGATAGATGTCTTTCCATATGTCTATATCTTCTTCAATTTATTTCATCTGTGTTTTTGTAGTTGTCCTTGCAGAGATCTTTTACCTCCTAGTTTGAATTTATTCTTAGATATTTTATTTTATTTTTTGTAGCTTTTGTAAATGGGATTACATTCTTAATTTCTTTTTCAGCTAGTTCATTGTTCTTGTATAGAAATGCTACTGATTTTTGCATATTAATTCATGATGCAACTTTACTGAATTTTGTTATCAGTTCTAAAAGACTTTTGGTAGAGTCTATAGGTTTTCTATATGTAAGATCATGCCATATAAGTATGGAGAGGAATAGGAAGTAAATATGGAGAAGAGTAGGAAGGAAGTACATTCTAGAAACATTTAGTAAGTATGGAGAGGAATAGGAAGGGAGTACATTCTAGAACATTTAGAAGTTAAATTGGCATGAATTGCTGAAGAATTGAATGAGAGATATATGTAGGAGAGGAATAAGTCAAGAATGACTTTGTTTTCCTGGAGAAGGTTAGAATATCGACTAGAAAAATCAGTGTGGAAGGTGTGGAGATAACGGGTCCTGTTTTTAAAATACTAATTCTGAAGTACTGTCAAGTGCATATGTCAAGCCTATATTTAGATTTTTATGTCTGAATTATAGTGTAGAGGTTAGAACTGAAGGCAAAAGTATATAGGTGGAAGATAGAGACATCAGAATGAAAATCATATAACCATTAACAGTGTGTGAAGAGAAAAGAGCAACAAGCTAGATACTGAAGTCTAAGAAATTAAAGACTTTAATATCTATCCCTCCTAAAGAGGAGGGAGTAGATAAGGAGACTCTAACTGTCATAAAGTTAAGGGGATAAGAGGAGTTTCCAGATCTAGTTGTATTAAAAGGCATGTGAGGTCAACAATGTCCAACACCATCAGGCAAGTATTACTTTGTTCCTTAATATTAGTGTTTTGGCAATGTTCCTCTGTGTTATAACTTGTCATCACATAGTACCTATTTTTCATAAATATCTTTTTGACAAGGGTATGCATCTGTTCCTAAACCACTAGGGATGCTCTAAATTATAATGCACCACAGAATGGAGGAAGGGTAGGAGAATTTGTTCACAACTGTGACCTTCCCAGTCATGCTGGGAAAGCAGAAAGCAGGGCTGTGGAGGTACACTTACCAAAGGGGCCACATCAGCTGGGTGTTAATGGAAAGCCACAGATGGTGAGCTCTGTGTGGCAGTTGCACCCTCCCTGATTCACATTTTAAACAAATTGATGCTCTTGTACACAGCCATTTGGACTATTCCTGTGAGTACTTTGATATGTGTTTTGATGTATATTTGATGTGGGTTTTTAATGTATCTTAGAATAAACTCTCCGCACAGCCTTATCCTTTACTGTGTCCCAAAGGGATGTTATTTGTGAATCTTATTAAAAATTAACATGAATCTATTTCCTGTACTCTGTTTGTCACAGACGAAGAATGGTCTATGTTAATAAGCATAAGCCATTCATTGATTTCTGGACCCAGATGTGCTGGAAAGCATCTCAAATCCTATGATGGATCTGGACGAAACTCAATGACTTATCTAAATGATGTTCAAACTTGCATGTGTCAATAAAACTCCCTGGTGGCTATAAATTCAGAGAACTCTATGTCTCTCTGTAAGGGGAAAAATATAATATCCTTCGAATTGGGTCCCAATTAATATATTCCTAACTGCACCTGCCTTTCACTTAAGTCTCATGTGTTAGAACAAAACCACCTAAGTTAACATCCCTCTGATGATGGATATAGAACTTGAAAGAAAGCAGCTCAACTGAGAATTAGCTGGGAAAACCTTGTTAATACAACAGAACTGTTGTTGCAACAGACCATTGTTAAAGGTATTCAAGTTCAATTTATATGTTGCAAAAACCAAACAAATGAAAACCATGACCCACTCACCACAAAAACTAGAAACACAATAAAAGCTTTATGGACCATAGACTAACAAGTTCTGGGTTAATCCTTTTCCATCACACAAACATCACAAAGAGTTTTAATAAGAATATCATCTTCTGTCTACTTTAATTCTGTTTTTAGAAGATAACTAAAAATCTAGACAAGAGGATAATAAAGGAAAAACAGAAACTTTAAGAGGCACTGGGTAAATTATTTATCCTCTGTAACCTCAATTTCCTCATCTGTAAAGTGGAGACAATATTCTCTAATGCTATTGGGAAAACCAAATTATATGTTGTAGTAAAGTTCTTAACATAGTGCTTGGTACGTGCAGAACTGGTGACTAAGACTTCTTCTTCTTATTATTATTATCGTTATTCAGGGGTTTGCATTAACATTCATTTACCACTTGCAAATTAATTTTATCATCTCCTAGGAGGTGACATAGAAGGAATTAGAGTGAAGAAAAATTGTGAGAGATAAACACAAATTGGACTAAATGATATTCATTAACTTTATAAATTAGGTAAAAATATTGCTGCTATTAAATTTAGTGGAGAAATAAATGTGCTCTACAAAATAATAGTTTGAAAACCACTTTACAGGACATAATTACAGACTCTGAAATATACAAACTATGTTTTTTTATTCTATTTTTTTAATTTCAGTATATTGTGGGGGTATAAATGTGTAGGTTCTATATATTGCCTTTGCCCCACGCAAGTCAGAGCTTCAAGCGTGTCCTGGATGGTGCTCACCACACCCATTAGGTGTGAATATACCCATCCCCTCCTCTCCTCCCATCTGCTCAACACCTGATGACTGCATTACTATATGTGCACTTAAGTGTTGATCAGTTAATACCAATTTGATGGTGAGTACATGTGGTGCTTGTTATCCTGAGACCTACCAGAAGAATTGGATCTTCAAGTAGGATTTTTTTTTAATTGTGGAGTATTTCTATTCCTTTTTTTTTTTTTACAACAAATAGAAATAAGTAATGAATAACTTCAGTAATTATGTTTAGTTCACCAATTTGCTTCTTTTCCAAGGACATGTGCATTGAGTGTTGTGATTTTTATGTTGCATTTACATAATATAGTCATATTTTCTGTTAGTAAAATCGTTTCTCTTTTAAAGGAGAGAGAGTTCAATACATCAGCATGCAACATTCTTCCAGGAGTTTTTGCCACCAGAACAAATGTAGAAACCTCAAGTTAATACAAAGATGGCTAATTTCAAAAGTATGTTATAAATCTTCAGCAATGAAGGATTATGCTTAATTTGAAGGACTCCAATAGAAGATGTAAAGAGGTGAGGTGATAGAAAGAAGGTATTTTCATAATAAATGGTAAGTTAAAATTAAGATGCAGTAATTTTTACAATACTATTTGTATGATACTTCCAACACATAAAAATGTGTTGACTGAAAGAATCCTGGTATTCTACCAGAAGAGACAAATGCCAAGGAAAGTTATTTATATTACATAATAAGGGAACATCTCAAGCACCACAGGGGAAAAACCAAATACATTTTTATTCCTAATGAAAACCTAAAAAATCCAGACAGTAGCAGAAGAATATGATGTAATTATAAATGGAAAATATAAAACTATTTCTTGTGACATTGACCCATAAATCCTGACATTTAACAGTCAAGCAGCCATTGTTACAAATGTATGCGCACACCTAATTCACACCGAACGAAACAAGTCCTAGACTCTATAGAATTCTTAGAGTCAGATGAGAAAGTAAAACAATTACTGAAGAGTGAATTAACTAATGTGCAGTCACAGATGAGTCTTCACACTTGATGTGGGATGTCAGAATGTTTCCAGGAGAAAATGACACCTGACCTGCTTTTGCTAATTTGAAAGAATCCCTGGAATTAGAAGAAGGTATAGAAAACATTCCAATATACAAAGAATCAGAAGTATAAGAACACATGAGGTATTTAGGGGGATGACAAGTAGTCCTTCATTGTAGATCACACTGTGCTGAGTAGGAGGATGGCCGGTAGGAAAATGACAGGGACCCAGTCACGAAGCCTTGTATGTATTAGAATAAAGGCAACTCAAATACGTCTGGTGTTAGCTTCTTTCACAGGGCCAGTTCTGGTGGTCTGTGTATTCTAGGACAACAGCAGATGTCAGTAGTGTCTTTTATCTGGGGCTTGTAATACTTAGGTCATAGAGCAAATACCACAATAAACTCTGAGGGGAAATGACCACGAAATTTTGAGCCAGGAAATTCTGTGTACAAGCAGCTAGGGAACTTTAGCCTAGCATTAGAATCTAAGATCAAGTGCCAAATGGAAATCTGAGAGTCAGACAGATGAGTGAGTGCAAAGAGCAGTGAGATGTAGTAAGCCAATTGGTATCAATCTGGGGAAGTTCTGGAGACAGCTGAAAAACCCATGAGGGGATGCTTCAGCACTCTTGGCAGTTTGTTCATGTGGGTGGCTGGTCTGAGGGTCCATAGTAGGACAGTTATCTGGCACACAGTAGGTTCTCAACAGGGTGTGTGGTTGCATTATATCATTTGTCTATTTACATATTGGCCTATATACAGTGATTCACCTTAGACTCAAGAATCTCTTCAGTGCAGATGAGCTTTTAGGATGCTTTAATATTCATGCAGATATATCAGAATCATTATTTTCAAGAAAATAATCATATTCTTCTTCATTGCTGTACAACAAAGCTTATTGTAGTGCCCAGGGTAGATGTAATCTGAATTGGAATGAAATGAAAGGGCGCTCTCGCTCAGTCCTCCTTGAAAGCCAAGCTAATTGTGGCAAAGCATTGATTTCTACACCTTCTTTGTCTTTAATTTTAAAACTGAGAGATCACCTTTTAAAAGAATTCAATCATCAACAATATAACAAAACTAAACATTAAAATAAATTAAATAATTCAATACGAAACAGTAAACTAAGATTAAAAATGATAATACATTTATCAGACTTTATAAGA
This sequence comes from Cheirogaleus major, assembly GCA_963574435.1. Lineage (NCBI taxonomy): Eukaryota > Metazoa > Chordata > Mammalia > Primates > Cheirogaleidae > Cheirogaleus > Cheirogaleus major. The sequence continues at coordinate 29,928 of CAUYPO010122356.1, forward strand.
ATATGTAGAGAAATACTTTGCAAAGTGTTATCTTTCTGATATTGAAGAAGAGAGAGGTATTTTTTATTATTAAAATGATAGAGAAAATCATTTTTATAGTTAAAAATGGCCTTTTAGGAAGTTTTAAAGGCTATTTGTAGATGTATAACAAAATCATGAAATTTTGAGATTTTAGAAAAGAGATAGAGATTATCTGATGCAATCATCACTTCCTGTTATGGGTGAGTTGAGGCCCACAAAATGACTTATACCAAAGATCTTTTTATGTGAGCCTCTGTCACACTTTTTTCCTGTACTTGGGAGGTTACACCATAATCAAGTACATCAGGTTCTTTATTGGCCCTACTTATAAGCTCTTAAGTATAGGCAGGAGGCAAAAATGAGTATCTTTGCATCTCCATAATGCAACACAGAGTTGGCATATGGTAAAAAGTCAATGACTATTTGTTGGATGAATGAATGAATGCTATTCCATGTATAAAAGTCTGTTTATGTGAGAAAAAATAGTATTTTACATAGAATTGATATCTTTGTCACTCATGTGCATCTGTTCTCTTCACTGTCCATACTAAAATTCATCCTAGAACTCTTTACTTACTAATGGATACCAGACGCCTGATTTTGTTTCACATAGTGAATCTAGATTTCTTAAGACTCATGAGTTTACGTAAGATGCCAATTTTCCCTAACCATCTGTGCCTAGATGCTTAACACAATTATCTATCCATGAGGATCTTACCTTTTTCAAATCAACTGTGAGGACTCTGGTTGATTATGCATTGATCCTTTTTTATTATCCTCAGGGAGGAAAAATTGTTCTATACTTGATCTCTTCAAAGATTAAGAATTTGGTTTGAGTTCATGAAATTACTTTAAGAGAGGGTATACTATAAGTACTAAATCAATTAAAGTCTGCTTCCAGTGGTTGTGAAGCTGACCAAGATGATAACCTGAATTAGCATTTTCTTTTCATTCTTTTTTTGTGTGAGCCTGGTAGAGCATTTTATTTATTTATTTTTCCAGCGTTACTGTGGTATACCCAACAAATAAAAATTGTATATATTTAAGGTGTACAATGTGATGTTTTGATATGCGTATACATCGTGAAATGATTACCACGATCAAGCTAATTAACATATCCATCACCTCACATAGTTATGATGTTTGGGGGGTATATGGTGAAAACACTTAGGATTAATTCTCTTAGCAAATTTCAAGTGTACAATACAGTATTATTAATATTTTCTTTGATGTAAGTCCAACAAGAGGAGGCCAAGTTGAACCATTAAACTATAAGAAATGTTACTACCTGACACTCTCATTTAGAATAAGTCTTTGCCTAAAAGTCATAACCCACCAGCGATGCTCTTTGTGAGCAGATGGCTGAAGATATTGGCTTAATACTTAAAGGACAACTAACTCTTTTTTATTAGATTTTCTTGCAGAAGATCACTGATGTGTGGTTTCAATAGGTTATTTACTCCTCCAAGCTTACATATAAATAGGGTTGTGTGGGCTGGATATTATTGAGATTGTAATCTTTGGTGAGATCACTGCTTCAGATATCTTCTTCTGCTTATAAGAAAGGAAGGAGCAGCAGATCATAACAGTGGGAGTCTTAAATCGTGGGACAACAAGTTATTGCCTTTCACTTGCTTCTGTGTTCCATAGAACTCTCTGTGTAACGCTATGACAATATTGTTGAACAAATACAGAGCTTTCAAAAAATTCTCTCTGCAGCAGCAAGATGCAATAGTAACTTTTTGATATTACCATTTTTGTTCTTATATTCATTAAAAAATGAAGATTACAACTGTACCATTCTCCTCACAATTTGGATTGTTTTTCTTTCAGTGAAACTAATTTCTGTACCAGTTGATTATTCATATTATATCAGAATGATTATAGAAAAATGTTCAACCATCATTAATATAATGCTCTAGACAAAAAAATGGAGGATTTCTCTTTTAATAGTAGAAACTCTTGAAATAATATTGAAAGTATTAAGAGGGTACCCTTTGTAAGAATAGCTTGTTTTTCTCTTAGGAACTTGTTTTATTCTCCTGTGAGATTGGATCCACATTTTAAAAGTCTTATTCTTCGGATATTAAGTAGCTTGAGGAGTTGTTATTATTTAGAGTGTATATTAAATAAATATATATTTGTAACCAGTTGGATGAAGAATTTAAATTCATTGCAATGTTATGATGAAATAGATTTATTCTAGTAATTGCCCTTAACTATGATACATTGACTCCCACCTTCCCTTTGGGCAAAAGATCTCCTCATAACATCTTGGCCAAATTCCATAGCTTTCATGATACCTATTGTTATTAGAATAGTCTCATTTCAGTATGTAAAGCTTCAAAGTGTTTGTTTTAAAACTATGATATCAAACTCTATAAAGTTTATCTACCATCAATGCTCATTGCTAACTAGACATGAGCTAGTTGCTCTACATATATTAGTCTCTGACAGAACACTATAAAATAAATACTTTTATCCCCATTTTACAGATGAGGAAGTTGAAATTCATACAAGATATTTGTGTAATTTGTACAATAATGAGCAGTGAGTAACTATAGCTGCCTGATTCTAAAGCCTGAGCAATTTCTAGTAGAATAGACTACGCAATAGTAAAGAAAGTTTCATTATCACCCTTTGTACTACATTTAAGCTATTTTTCAAAGAAAAATATTTATAGTCATTTGGAATGGTATTCTTTCAACATGAACCTTGCTTATCTCCCATGAATTCTCTAGAGGTTAAAAACTTATAAATATTTTTTCTCCCCTAAAAAATAATTTCCCTTTCACTTTTCTTCATGGGCCTTCAATGTGGCCAACTTCTAACACCCAATCTTTATATACATCAATAGATCAACAATGCTGTCAGTATTATTGTTTTGGGCTTTAATATGCAGACAACATTAACTATAATATCGAGAATTCTTATTTACAAGTTACATGGCTGAATATAAGGAAGACCTTTGGGCCTTTATTTCATTTTTTCTGTTTTATTCAGAGAAGGATCGAAATTTTATGTTTAATGGTCATTCCTATAGTACCCAGTTTCCATTTTGAGACATTGATTCTCTTTGTGAACCTATTTCCTCTGGTTTCTGTTTGACTTATTAAGCATCAGCAACTGCTAGACATTCATTTAGCTTGTTGTTTGTTACACTAGCTTTATTTCCTTGGCCAATAGTTAATCTTCAAAACCATGTTATCCGGAATTGTTGATATGTATATTTTCAATTTTCCCCAAGTATCCCCTTAGCTGTTTTGTGGTGACAGCTACAAGGACAAGGTGTTTGGTAATCTCTAGTGATCTAACATGTTCCATTTTTGAGCCCTGCATATTCTTCCTTCCAAAACTCTCATGATTTATTCTTTCTTTCCTTTTGCTAACACATTTATTTTTGTTTTAGTTCTTAAGTCTACTTAAATGCATTTATAAAAGCCTTTTTAAGTCTCCTTAGCATTAGATAATTTTTTGACCAATATTTGATATCAAATACTACATGACTTGGAATTCCACAAAGAATTGAAAGAATCCTAGCAAATCTGAAAAATGTTCATGGTCATCTTGATCAAAATAGCTCACAGATATGTAATGAGATCCTCTCAACTAATGCCCAGGTGATTATGCAAAGTTCACCTTACTCCCAACAACCCAATTTTTAAAGATGAAAAAGTCTAATTGTTGGTATAATTAGGGAAATGGTACTCCCAAATTCAAGATTTAATATATCTAAAATTTTAATGCTACTGCTAATTGCCCAATAAATTATCCAGACCATTTGATCAAAATGAACCTGTAGGGTTTTGACTATTAATCTGTATTTCACTTTACTTTTTCTTCCCCACTTGAATAATTGTCTTTTAAGCAAAGAGACCCTGAAATAAACCATAATAGGCATTTCTAAATCACACAGTTTAAATTGTGATTGGTGTGTATAAAGTTTATTACCTGGAAGATTTTCAAAAAAACAGATGAAGAGAAAGAAAAGGTGGTCAGGTCATTTACTCTTTATTGGAAAATAAGATTTTTGTCTAATTCTATGCATTTGAATCGAAAAACCTATTTTACTTATCTAAGCAAGTAATTACTTAGGATTACATTCTTTACTATATAGATATAATTGAAAGTACATGGTCTACAGTTTTTTGTAGACATCATCAGCTGAGGAACTCTGAAAATACGAAATTTTATTGACTTTGAAAATATCTGTTCCAACATGTGGCAAAAATATCACATCATTTTTAAAAAACAGTTCCACCTGTGCACCAGTATCTTCTGTTTTATGAAAATATAAATCTAGGTTGTTGAAAGTGACATTACAAGTCATACTGAAAAATAAAATTCCACCTTGTCACAACTTTTGCCTAACTATAAAATCAGACTTAATTCATTCCTGCATATCTTCAATTTAAACCTTTTATTGGCTACCTTCTATATGCCATCAACTGCCATGATAATTGGCAGTGTGGACACAAGAACAAATTAAGCAGTCATTGAATTCAAGGAGCTTAAGCTCTAGTGCCGGAAAATTGGGTGATAATTAAAACAAAGTATGTTATATGCTTGTGAAGAAATAAAAACTTAGTGCTAAGGGTGTACACAGGAAAGATTCTCCAGGTTATTATAATGGCTTACTTCTTTTGAATATTTATGTAGAAAAGTGTGCAGCATATGGTTATAAATTTACAAATATGCCATCCTTCTCTTGAATAAGATGTTGCCTAACAGACAAGAGATTTGAACATAAGGAAGGAGATTTATTTCACCTTTACCAATTATCCTTTGAAATAAAGATATACCTTGTTTTAAGAAAATCCATTGTATATCCCAGACAAGCACAGACAGAAGGAATTCATCACCACTAGACTGGCTATACAAAAATGCTCAAGGGATTTCTATACCTGGAAGTGAAAAAATGATAATCATTATCATGAAAACACACAGAAGTATATAGCTCACTGTTAGAACAGGTGCACAAAGGAGAAAGAGAAAAGAATCAAACCTTATCTCTACAGAAAACCATGAAACTGCAATGATAAACAGTAAGAGAGGAAGAAAGAAGCAAAGGATTTACAGAACAACCATTAACAAAATAGCAGGTGTAAGTTGTCAGTTGTCAATAACCTTCCATGTAATTGGTTTAAATTAGCCACTTAAAAGATATTGACTAGCTGAATGGATTTATATATATATAAAATCCATACACACACACAACTGTATGCTGTCTACAAGAAACACTTCACCTGTAAAGACACAAATAGAATAAAAGTAAAGGGATTAAAAAAATATATTCTACAAAAGGGAACCCAAAAGTAAGTAGGAATAGGTATACTTATAAAACAGACTTCAAGTGAAAAAGTGTAAAAGGATACAAAGAAGATCATTATGATAATGGGTAATGATAATGGAAAATGGGTCAATTCAGCAAGAGGATATAACAATTGTGGATATATATGTGCCCAACACCAGAGTGCTCAAATATATAAAGCAAATATTAGATCTAAAGGGAGAGATAGACATTAATACAATAATAGTTCAGGACTTCCATACCCTACTCTTAACATTGAACAGATCATCTAGACAGCAAATCAACAAAAATATATTAGGTTTAAACTGCATTTTAGACCACATGAACCTAACAATCATTTACAGAACTTTTATCCAATGGTTGCAGAATGCACATCCTTTTCATCAGCATATGGAACATTCTCTAGGATAGACCATATGTTATGCCACAAAATAATTCTCAACAAATTTAAAAGAATTAAAATAATATCAAGGCTGGGTGTGGTAGCTCACACCTATAATCCTAGCATTCTGGGAGGCTGAGGCGAGAAGATCGCTCAAGGCCAGGAGTTCGAAACCAGCCTGAGCAAGAGTGAGACCCCATCACTACTAAAAATAAAAAGAAATTAATTGGCCAACTAAAAATATATAGAAAAAGATTAGCTGGCATGGTGGTGCATGCCTGTAGTCCCAGCAACTCGGGAGGCTGAGGCAGAAGGATTGCTTGAGCCTAGAAGTTTGAGGTTGCTGTGAGCTAGGCTGACACCATGGCACTCTAGCCCGGGCAACAGAGTAAGATTCTACCTCAAAAAGAAAAGAAAAGAAAAGAATAATAATATCAAGTATATTTTCTAACCACAATGAAATAAAACTATAAATTAAGAAGAACAATCACTGAAATTGCACAAATACATGGAAATTAAACAATATGCTCCTGAATGACCAATGAGTCAATGATGAAATTAATACGGAAACTTAAAAATTTCTTAGAATATGAAAATGGAAATACAGCCTACCAAAACCTATAGAATATAGGAAAATTAGTATTAAGATGTAAGTTTATAGCATTAAACACCTATAGCAAAAAAGTAGAAAGATTTGAAATAAATGATCTAATGATGTACTTCAAGGAATTGGAAAACCAAGAACAAACCAAACTGAAATTAGTAGAAGGGAAGAAATAATAAAGATTAGAGTAGAAATAAACAAAATTGAGACTAAAAAAACTAAATAAAAAGTCAACAAAAGTCATTTCTTTCAAAATAAAACAAAATCAGCACATCACTAGTTAGGTTAATCAAAAAGGAGAGAAAAGACTCAAAGAAATAAAATTAGAAATGAAAGAAAGACATTAGAACTGATACCACAGAAATGGAAAGGATTATTTCATGCTGTTGTGAACAACTATACACCAACAAATTACAAAACCTAGTGGACATGGATACTTCTTCCTGTACACATACAACCTACCAAGAAGAAATAAAAAACCTGAACAGACCAATTATGAGTAATGAGATTGAATTTGTAATAAAAAATATATCCCATTAAAGAAAAGCTCAGGACCCAATGATTTCACTGCTAAATTCTAACAAGTATTTAAAGAAGAACTAATAACAATTTTTCTCAAACTCTACCAGAAAATTGAAGAGGAGAGAATTCTTCCAAACTCTTTCTATAAGGCCCACATTACCCTCACACCAAAACCAGACAAGGACACAATGAAAAAAGGTAACTATACGTCAATATCCTTGATGAAAATTATAGGTCAATATCCCTAATTTTTGCATAAATGCAAAAATCCTCAACAAAATACTAGCAGACTGAATCCAGCACCACATTATTCACCCTGATCAAATGGGATTTATCCTAGGGATGCATGAATAGTTCAACATATGTGAATCAATAAACATGACACATCACATTAACAGAATGAAGGACAAAAACCATATAATCATCTCAATAGACATACACAAAAATAATTTGATAAAATTCAACATCCTTTCATGATAAAAACTCTCAACAAGCTAGGTATAGAAGGAATGTTCCTCAACACAATAAAGTCCATCATAACAAACCCACAGCTAACATCAATGAAAAGCTAAAAACTTTTTTCTAAGATCTAGAATAAGACAAGAATACCCATTTTCAGCACTTTTATTCAACATAGTACTGGAAGTCCTAGCCAGAGAAATTAGGCAAGATAAAAAAAATAAAGAATATCCAAATTGGAAAGGAGAAAGTCAGATTGTCCCTATTAGTAGATGACATAACCTCATACATAGAAAACCTAGAAGCTCCACCAAATTCTTAGAATTGCTAAACAAATTCAGTAAAGTTGCAGGATAAAAAAAAATCCAACATAAAAAATTTGTAGCATTTCTATACATCAACAACAAACTAGCATAAAAATAAATCAAGAAAGTAATCCCATCTATAATATCTATAAGAATAAAATAAAATACCTAAAAATAAATGGAACCAAGGAGGTAAATCATCTCTACAAGGAAAGCTATAAAACACTGATGAAAGAAATTTAAGAAGACACACACAAAAAAATGGAAACACATTCTATGTTCATGAATTAAAAGAATTAATATTGTGAAAATGACCATACTACCAAAAGTGATCTACAGATTCATCGTGATTCTTATCAAAATACCAATGACATTTTTCACAGAAATAGAAAAAACAATCCAAAACTTTGTATGGAGCTACAAAAGATTACAGACAGCCAAAGAAATTCTGAGCAAAAAGAATAAAGCTGGAGGCATCAAACTGCCAGACTTTAAAATATAGTACAAGGTATAATAACCAAAACAGTATGGTACTGGAACAAAAACAGACACCTAGACCAACAGAACAGAATAGAGAATCCAGAAATAAATGTATGTATTTACAGCCAACCGATTTTTGACAAAGGCACCAAGAACATTCATTGAGAAGGGACAGTCTTCAATAAATGATCTGAGGAAACTGGATTTCCATATGCAGAAAAATGAAACTAGACTCCTATCTTTCATCATGTATAAAAATAATTCAAAATGAATGAAAGACTTAAATATAAGATCTTAAACTATAAAACTACTAGACAAAAACATAGGGAAAATGCTACAGGTCATTTGTCTGGGAAAAAAATATTATGAAGAGGATCTCAAAAGCACAGGCAACAAAAGTAAAAATAGACAAATGGGATTACATCAAACTATAAAACTTCTGCACAACAAAGGAAACAATCAACAGCATGCAGAATTAGAGATAATATTTGTAAACTATTCACCTGACAAGAAATTAATATCCAAAATATATAAGGAACTCAACTCAATAGCAAAAAACAAAAATTCATTAAGAAAGGAGCAAATGAATTAAATAGATATTTCTCAAAAGAAGATATACAAATGTCCAGTAGGTATATGAAAAATGCTCAACACCACTAATCATCAGGAAAATGCAAATCAAAACTATAATGAACTATCATCTCATCCCGGTTAGAATGGCTATTAGCAAAAAGACAAAAAATAACAAATTTGGTGAGGATGTGGAGAAAGGGGAACTCTTATACACTGTTGGTGGGAATGCAAACTACTACAGCCTTTATGGAAAGCAGTATGGAGGTTCCTCAAAAAACTAAAAATAGAACTATCATATGATCTAGCAATTCTACTACAGAGTATATATCCCAAGTAAATTAAATCAGGATGTTGAAGAGACATCTGCATTCCCGTGCTTACTGCAGCACTATTAACAATAGCAAAGATAATGAAATCAGCCCAAGTATGCACCAACAGGTGAATGGATGAAGAAAATTTGGTATATACACACAAAGGAATACTATTCAGCCATAAAAAAGAATAAAATTCTGTCATTCATGGCAACATGGATAAGCTTGGAGGACATTATGTTAAGTGAAATAAGCCAGGCATAGAAAGATAAATACTGCATGTTCTCACATGTGGAAGTTTAAAAAAGTTGATCTTATAGAAGTAGAGAGTAGAATGTAGTTACTAGAGGTGGAGAAGAGTAGGGGAGTGGAGGATAGCCAAAGGCTGGTTAATGAATACAAAAGTACAGCTTGATAGAAGGGTTTAGTTTTATAGTTCTATAGTAATATAAGGTGACTACAATTAACAATTTCTTGTATATTTTCAAATAGCTAGAAGAGTGAATTTTGAATGCTTCCAACACAAAGAAATAAGGAATTCTTTCTGTGATAAATATTCTAATTACCCTGATTTGATCATTACACATTGTACACATATATTGAAACATCACAGTTCCCTATAAATATGTATAATTGTTACATGTCAGTTTAAAAATATAGAAGCAATTCTGCAGAAGAATGGGCTCAGTTAAAAAAAAGCAAAATATTGGAAAGAAAATTCATTATGTAGACTTCGATTAACAATTGGTAATATTAGTAGTTAATTCATCATCTAAAACATGCTTTGGATTTATGGAATTTTAAGATGGAAATATACCCTGTTGTTTAATAACAATACCTGTTTGGAGAAAATAGCCATATTAATATCCAATGTTTTGGATACTTTTGAAAATATCTAAACAACAACAACAAAAATAATGGAGCCTGCTAAGTCTCCATTTAGAGAGTGTGGACTCTCCAAAAGCTTTGAAGAAATTCCTTTGGGTAAGGGTGAAGAAGCGGGGATGGTAATAGTGGTCATCAGTACACAGGAATCCCAAAGCGCTACCAAAACTGTATGCTCCAAAGGAAAACTAACTTCTGGGTGGGGACCACACTGCCATCCATACAAAAGCTGCTAACAAAGTACAGCAACCAAGAAACATGGCTTTGGCCTTGACAACCATGTTTTTTTTTGCAAAAAAAAAATTAACACTATTTTCTTAAATAGTAAGACAATTCAGATTTGGTATTATATTAAAAACAATCAGAAAATAAAATGCACTTTACAAATATATACTTTCAGTAATCTTGTCAAGATTCTACCCATTTTGTAAGCATTGCCTTTAACAGGATATTCTTGATGATCTCAAACTGAGATTTGAGGTTTCCTTTTTTTCTTCTTTTTTTGCTAAAATAGTACATTGCTGGACATCTAGTTCCACTAGCTGGTATGCATAGAAGCTTTTGTTCTAGGCTGAAGAAAAATGGAGTTTAGTGTTCTTCATTGGATAAAGATGAGACACCATAGCAATAGAGAGGATGGTGTTTATCCTAGAGTGTCCTAGGATATAGTAGTATGTCAATATATGGTTGGAAACAGAAGCTAACTTCTTTCACATAAGCAGCATTGCTCTAGGCTCTTCAATGAAGGTTAGCCATTTTCTTCCCCACTAACCAGCCACAGTGCATCATCAGTATCTTGAGGATATCAAGGAGGCAGATCCATGCTGCATTCAATGAAGTCTTGGCAATGACCAAGGGCCTCTCTCAGTGAGATTGTAGATAAAAACCATGAATATGTCAGAGTGGAAGAATATAAATGGCAGGAACTCAAGTCATCTATCATTACTCTGGTGAGAGTAATAAGCCAACAGAAATTTCATATTGATTATTTGTTTCCATAGGCTAGAAAGCAAGAGTCTTTGCTATTTTAAAAAGGTCCGTTTTTACTAGAGATAAGGGGATGTTGGACACGGAATGCTGAAAATTTGTTGTGGTCTGTAACCAGCTTTTCTGTGTGTCTAAGTGTGATAATCTTTTAAAACTTACCATATACAATACTGTGTTATTAATGTGCCAAGTCTCTGTCCAAATTATTCACTTTAGGAACTTTCGTGATCAATATTGATTATTGCAACCAAATTGATTGTATGAGAATCCATATCAAATAGTAAGGTTGACCAGTTTGCCACACTGAACATTTATTTTTGGTGAATAGATCCATCAAATAGGTCTTTATTTAGGCTCATTGAAAAAAATGGACTGAAGATTTTTATTTTTTTGTGAAGATGACTCATGGAAGAGATACTAGACTCAAATTGCTCACAAACGACCTCTTTAGACAGGCTGAAAATGTACTTCTCTTAACAATAGTGATAATATTAACTTTCATTTGCATAGCAAGATTTTCAAAGGTCTTTCTCTTTTATTATTTCATATTATTTTCACGATAATTTTGTTATTTAAACAACACAGTTATTCCTCTCTTCATTATGCAAATGATGAAACCAAAAAGAGGTTATACTGAAAGCATAGTGAACAAGAAAATGCATTTCCTTTAACTGAGACCCCAGCATACTCCAGTAACCCACATGTTTTCCTTAAGACCACTGAAGAACTTTAATTTTCTGAGTGCTATGTGTTCAGCAGCTACACTATAATTTGTCTCAACGTTCACCGAAATACACTCAGAATTTACTGGTTTTTGTTCCTTTTTTAGGCATTTCAATTGACGGAGTGTGGGAATAAGATACCTCCAAAATCGTCTGGCCTGAATCATGTACAACAGAAAATGGTTCCACTGATTATTAGGTATGATGTGAGATATTTGCTAGAACAGTTTGGCTATTACTGGCTATATTATTCTTTTATCTTTTGCATTTTTAGGGATCATTGTTTTGTGCCTTAATTATTTGCTCAACTATATTGTAAACTCCGCTACAGTAGAAATGATAATTTATACTTTGTATTCTTAACACCTATGCTTAAACATAGGTGATCCCTAAAAATAAATGTTTGTTGATTATGTTTATGCAAAAAATAATTTAGGGTATGCATATAATTGGGAGTCAATAGTTTCCAAATGAATAAAAATTGCTGAAATAATAGCTTCTGTCAGGTTATTAAATGTACCATGCAACCTAAGCATGACTCACCATCTGCTATACTTAGGCTTTTTATATTATATCATGTTTCATGCAGGAAATGTCACTGTAATACTAACTTTATGATGTTCTCCTCCATTGCTGTATAGTATATTTTGATCTGTATGAAGTGCATTCAACCAGCAAACGCTTACTCATCTTTCATTGGCAGACACTGGATAGGAGCTCAGCACATAGAGATATGCATAAAATTCGCCCAGACTTTAAGAACACTTACATTTTATAGTTAATTTAAAACATGTGCATTCATCTATTTCTATCTCTTCTCACTATTTCTCCTCAACTTTTCTCATATTTATTTAGTCCAGTAGCGACTGATTAATAACAAGAAAGCTTCCATTTCTTGAGTATTCACCGAGTAGCTAGCTGTGAGGAATGGTGCTAGGTGCTGTTCACACAATGCCTTGCTGAATTTCATTTAAGCCTCGGAGAAAACTTACTAGGCGGTTATTATTGCCATGTTTCTTGCATAGCTGAGAAAGTGAAGGTGTAGAATGGTTGGGTGATTTGCATAAGACCACTGCTCATGGGGAGGAGCCAGGATTGGACCCAGATTTGCTCTTTTCGAATTCCACTTGCTTACCCACTATAGTGTTCTATCATTTAACTAAATATGAAGTAAATGATTTGCGTATCTGTTGAACTTCCATGCCATGCGCATTTTTTTTTTTTACCCCTGATGTATATGAATCAATAGGAGCACATGTATAGAATAGAAAGGTGTGGTAAGGGGCTTGAAATAAAATCCAGGTAGGCTGAAGCAAGTGAAGCTGTTCAGATGGAAAAAGAAAACCCTGTAAAGCGATGGAACACTTTTTTGTCTCTAGGGCTGCCATGTGGAAAAGGAATTTTACTTGCCTGTGACTCCACGGGTAAAGCTAAGAGAAGGTCATAAGTTAAAAACAAACAAGTTTGGGATCCATAGGAGGGAGGATTTTTTTCGTAGAATTGTAGAAGAAATTAATTCAGGAAGAAGAGAATCCAACGTGTGGGGAGATTTATACACGGCGGTATTGTGGTGGGGCCACAGCAACACTGGGAAGTGGGTGAGAGATTGTGACTGTAGTCCTGCCTCTGGCTCTGGAGGCTAAATAGCAGGAAAAACTGGCTGTTTTAGAACAGCCCCAGGATTAGCCCCACCGAGCAGTAGATGTCACTGTTTCATAGAAAGAAGAGAAAAGGGGCACCTTTCTAGTTGCAAATAGAATACTTTTAAGAGATATATTCAGGTTTCCCACCATTTTATATAGAAAGAAGTTTCTAAAAACATTTAGGATTCGTGGTATATCTAAGAAACGTGCAATGAGAGATCCAACATTTTATATCATTTTTTAAAAAACTCCTAGGACTTATTTTTATAAAAAGGTTAACCCAACATTGTAGTGGAAGATTACATTAGTTTCAAAAGCTCTCTGTGCATAAGATGAGATCTAATGAAAAGGCAAAAATTCCTGTTCCCTAGGTGCTGGTGGTATTGAGGGTGATAAGCTCACACCCACACACTCACACCCCACACATTTGGACCCAGTGCTTACTTTGTCCTCCCTTCTGTCTCTCTGCTCTTACTCCGCACAAAAAAGGGCATGTCATGAGTACGTACTGGCTAGTGTATTTATACTTTTCATTTTGTAAAGACACTCAAGCTGAGATCACCACGTATCAAGTTCCAGGCAAAGGGAACTTTTCTTGCCAAAGTTAAAATCTGCTAAACCTGAAGGTTAGGATTGAAATGACTCCTCAGCTCCAAAGAAAGTTACAGGGTTATTGACATCGTTTAGTAATAGGAGACAGCAAAGCCCTGTGGACCACATTCAAAGTGTACACTCTTCCCTCTCTGCTTTGTCTCCTCAGTTCCAAAGATTCCCTCTGGAGTACACAGGGCCTGATCCTCATTTGACCTGTCTCCCTGGGGAGCCTCTCTCTGGGTAGAGGTTTCTTTTACTTCAAAGAGACTTCAAAGACAGACAGAGGGAAAAGAGCAGATGGGGTCCTTTAAACCTGCCCTCTTCATTGGCTATGAACTACTTCAACAATGACTTCCTAAGAATCTATAAACGTGTGCAACTCCTGGTTGCATTCTCTTAAGGAGCTTATACTCTCTGAGGAGGGACAAAATGTAGACAAATGACCTAATAAAAAGAGGAATGCACCCTAAAAGTAGAACAAAGAGCCATATGTTTTAAAATGGGAAAGTGAGCTGGAAAAATCACAGAAAGCTTTTTGGAGCATATGGAATTTTAATTATGGTGCTGAAGAATAGGCATAATTTGGATACATGGAAAAGGCAGGGGAATTACATTCTTAAAAAAATGGTCATAGTGTAGGTGCAAAGATGGAATAGGAAGGCATTTTGGGTTCTTGTTCAGATTAGTTGAAATGTGGAGTTTATAAAGGGAAAATAAGACTAACGCATTATGATGATGATCTTGCTATGCATGTGAGGATAAACACTGAATGGTTTTCAGGAAGGAAATGGTAGTTCGAAAAGGAATGCTTTAGAGAGATTACTATAATCATCATTATATTGCCATGTCCCTTTTTTGTTGTTGTTGCTGTTTATACAGGAGTGATATTCTTTGTAATAGGAGGCCAGATTGCCTGTTCAGTGTAAGGAATGTGGGCATGCCATTGGGATTTTTAAGAGTATGGGCAATTTGGGAAGTTACTATGGGGATTTCAGTCTAGTAGGAGAGAAATAAAACATTGCAATGAGATCACAGAGCACAGATTATAAAGCATGAATTAGTAACTGGCAGCATAATACTTTAATTAGCAGTATTGGAGTTGGGACATGGAAAGCAGATGGTGGCAGCCACTCAAGTTTAGGAATGTGCATGGTAAGTAGGGCAGAGAATAAAGAAGCCTTAGAAATTCTAGCATACAGAGAGGGCAGGATTGAGAATGGCTAAACATTAGCTTCTGTTCAGGTGGAAAGGTAATTAAGTGTATATGTATATCTACCATTTTCTGAGCACCTATGTGTATGCAAGGCAATGTATTATTTTTACAAATTCTATGAATTAGATGCTGATGTAGTCATCTCACAGACAAGGAAATAGAGATTGGGAATGAGAATGGGACTAGTAGGGCTGGTGTGAGACAGGATTTGGATCCTGACTCAGGCTGGTTGAGATAGGAGAAAGTGGTTGGTTGTTTCCTTTTGAATAGTAGGGTGAAGATAATCGGAGAAGTCTTGTTTGGAGAAGCCTGGGTCAAGGCATGCCAGGGGGCTGTTAGGATGTAAAAGGAGGATAATACAATGGAGGCCAAGGGGAGTGCGACTTTTGTTTTGATGACTATTCATTTCATATCTTAGATGACAATGGGATTCTCCAAAATTAATATAATATGAAATAGTAAATCTTAGGATCAGAGTGGCTTCCTGAAGGAACATGAGCTGACATTCCAGTGTTGTCATTAACATCTCCCACAATCCTGTGAAAAAATACCACTCTGGCCAGCAGGAGGATACTGGAGTTGGTCACTCTGCAGCAACTGGGGCCCATACAAGAGATAACCTCAAACTGTGACTACAGGAGCACCTCAGGCATCTGGTTCAAACTCCTCCCATAGATGGTAAGAGGGTGCACCAAAGCTGGAGTAAAAACAAGGCTGAGGAACATGGGGACTAGGTGTTCCTGGGGATACTGCTTGGCCAATCCCAGTAACTAGGGAGATATTTACAAAGTATAAGATTGGGGACTTGAAATAAGAGGGGTAAAGGAAGCTTGATCCTTTTCTTAGCCCCCCTGGTGGCTCTGCTGTAAGTACGGCACTGCTTCTAATGGACACTTTCATGTCAAAGAGCACATTCTCTGTAGTTAGAGAGAACCACTTTGGATTTCCAGCCCTGTCACTTACCAGCATGTAATTTTGAACAAATGACTTCTCTGAGTTTCAGCTCTCTAATTTCTATAAAAGTGGGACTAAGATCTCTCTCTTATCAGCTACTTGGTATTTGCTCAACAACTAATAGTGCAGTAACTGGCACATTGTCTAACTCAAAAATTGGTAGCTTCTACTAGCTGACAGTAGGTCGTGGGAAAATGAGAGTCTAACTATAGAGGTTTGCTTAAAAAAATGCAGATTACTTTGTATAAAGTTACCGAATAGTATTCATGGTAGGATCTTGGTTTTTTCATTTTTTGTTTTTTTCTTTTTGCTATTTTAAGGATCTTATTTTGTAAAAGAAAAAAAAATAAAGGAAGATTGGAATAAAGTGAGAAACAACGCGGAAGGTAGTAAATTAACAATTAGTCTTTTGGCGGGGGTTGTGTATATTTTCTGTGTATTTTTTTGTGTATATAATTAATATATGTTGTTTTTGTAATTTAAAAAAGTAATGGAATTTGATCAGAAGAATGGTATTGAGAAAGCAAAAGTGTCGCTCTAAAAACATTTTTAGGTCTATGTTTCTCACTATTCCCCACATCTCAAATTCAAAATGCTCTAAAGTTTCTAATTTTTTTCTAATGAACCATTTGTGGTTCATTGAGTATTTTAGATACATCACAATATCATACCTAGCAATTTTAAGAGATACCCTTGTTCATATATACATTTATGACTTAGTCTATATTACCCCAAATTTTCTCCATTCAAACATAACCGGTTTTATTTTTTCTGTTCCACTCCATTTCTTGTCCATATGTAAACATAGACCACATATTGTAATCACAGGGTATGCAGAGATTTTTCTACGCTTTTTTTACATGGCTCCACAGTCTCCATATTTATGATTTTTCATGTCTGTTTAGTGATCTTCTATTAAGCAGCGTGATCTTACTTGTTCATTTCCCTAAGTTTGAACATTTCAGATGCTTCTACATTTTTACAAGCATAGACTAACCCATGGCCATAAACTTTTTGCAAATATGTATAACCTTTTTTTTCATGTCAACTGTTTCCTTAGGATAAATTTTTTTCAGAGATAGAGTAATATTTTCTAGTTATTAAAATTTATTGCTAAATTGTTTTTCAAAATGGCTCTATAGATTTAAAATGCCATTCCTCTGGCCACTTAGGCAGTTTTTTGATCCTTGGGTCCAATCTCACATGACCCCAATTATCATTTTAATTTGTGTTTTTCTGAATACTAGCAGGTTTAAGCATTTTCACTTACATGCTCACTTTTTATGTTTCCTCTGTGCATCTGATGTTTGTAAATGTCACTTTTTCAAGTGTGAGTGAAGCTAATATAGTTCCTTTATCATTGTCTTTCTTTCACTCGTTTTAGAGCTAACAAAAAGTATTCATTCTATTTTTTTGAATCGTCCCTGAAATGCCAAATGTTGCAATTGCAGATCAGAAATAGAAAACAAATCTATCAATTGTTTTGCTTTTGTGTCATCTCATGCTCAAGAAAGAAATCAATGGCCTCGATATGCCCTCACTGAACATTCTGAGGCCTGAGGCACTAATTCAACAGTCTCCTGCTAGCATAAGTTGTTGGGACAGTCAAAATTGTCATATTTGAATAACAGATTGGATTGCTGACCAGGATCAACTCTTCATGGGCCAGTTAGTTTGGTTGTCATAGCAACAAAACCTGATTGGGCATTCAATGATTCCATCACTAGATCAGCAACTGACCTGCAAACAACAGTACATTCTGCTGATGATGAAGGCTGCTTTGCCCTTCTTGATAAACCTTATGCCAATGTCCATCTGAAAAATTTTCAAGGTTTAGTCTTTCAAGTTTGAATTTTCTCTCCCTTCCCTTCCTGTCCATCCCCAGAAAAGGGATCCAACACTTCCTATGGATATTTGTGTCAGCTTAAGTCAGAAATCATACAAAGATGTGCACAGCGGCACAGCCAGATAGAATGCTATGCCACTCGTGAGATCTGAACTTTGGGAAACTGAGGGGATTTGATTTGCTTTATTCAATTTTATAGGAGAACCAGAGAAGATGGCTGCCCTGGAGGATCAAGTAGTTTCTCTCCTTTCTGGCACTTCCTGAGTTTTGCTGTGTCCTACATTAATCATTCTGAATGTGACTCTCCCTCACGGCCCATTGAGCCGTGGATCAATCACAACATTTTCAAAGTGCTGTAATTTCATACATATTTCAACACAGACCTAAGAGGTTCCATATACTTTGACCATTTCGGGCAAATGCTTCATAGATGGGTAACCTAATATGCTTAGTAACCCCTTGGGAAGCAAATGTAGTATTTA
This sequence comes from Cheirogaleus major, assembly GCA_963574435.1. NCBI lineage: Eukaryota > Metazoa > Chordata > Mammalia > Primates > Cheirogaleidae > Cheirogaleus > Cheirogaleus major. Next base: position 48,222 of record CAUYPO010122356.1, read on the forward strand.
ACTGCAGCTCTAGAGGTAAAACTATGCCTGGATATCTGTTTGTTATACTTGTAAGAAGTTTTTACATTCTATCTTTACCTAAATGTTATTTTATACAACTACACAAAAATGTATAAAATTTTTCATCCAAGAACCTATTTTGAATTTAAACCCAAACTATATTTACATGCATTTAAGAAATCTTAGAGTTAAGAAAAAGAATGGGGGGGAGGCACTGCTTGATTGAAGCCAACTTATATGGCTCCACCAGCAATAGAGAAGCTATAAATATTATCTCCTGTTGCTCATGTGGCAACACAAAAAAAATGTGTTGAACTGAATCTAATATATCTTCCTGTGAGTTCTACAAGCTGTGATACATATAATCTGGATGTATGTTCTATTTAAGAAAACAATAATCTAGATATATTTGGATTTTAATTTCTGATTTTTTGACAGGTTATTTTATTTTTGCTAATCTTTCTACAGGAAAGCAATATGGCCAACCATAAAACAACATAGGATATACATTTTGAGGGCATCTATTTGCTTTTCCAGTAGTAGGGATGGATTTGATTTTTTACATATTATTCTACTTTCTGCCTCCAGCCCAAGTATCCATAGGGGAAATGCTTAGCCAGAATTTAGAATACAACAAAGCTAACTGACCCACAAAATGATTGAACCCAGAACACTGGCCTGATCTCTTTGCCAAGTCAGTTTTCTGTTACGTGGTAGCCCCTTAAATAAAGAACATGGCAAGCTGGAGTTGGTTAGTCAAACTCATTTCCTTAAATCAAGGAAGAGCTAATAGACTCTTGTAAGGAATGTCTTTTCTTTCTACTTGCTTTGTTATTGACTACATGCCTGAACAATTTAGCAAATTTAATGCAGCAGCTTTTAAAAAGAACTTTCTTCTAACCGGTCATACTATCAAAAAGCTGAGAGTTTGGGTGATAGCTCCTGACTTTGTTTTGATAAAGGGATTCTATTATTAAACTCTCAGGTAAGAGCTTGGTAGCTTGCTTCCGTCCAGAATACTTAACCATGGAACATTCCTGGACAGAGAGTTTTCTAGATATGCCTCTGTCTGTTTTTTAAAAGAATACATTCTATTTTTATCAATTAGTTTCAAACAGAGGTTACACATAGAATTTCAAGAGTCAAGATCCTTCAGTTTGAAGCTTTAGTTTTTGATGTTGACATAGTCCACAGATTGATATTGATATCTCTCTCCCTCTCCCTTCCCCTCTCTTTCTTCATCTCCCTTTGTCTCTGTCTCTGTTTCTGTCTTTGTCTCTCTCTCTCTCTCTCTCTCTCCCTCTCTTGGTTCTTAAAATTGTTTTCAATATCAAATGTTTTCTTTTGGCTCTTCTTGCTGCCCTTGGAATGAAGCTAACTTCATTCTGGCCTTAGCTCCACTGATGGGGATTCACAAATAGGGTGGAGTAACCTCCCGAGACAGAACGTTGAAAGACTTACTACTCAAGCCTTCAAGCCCTACTACTAGACAGGGTCTCCTGACACCCACTCTTCAAACTCCATCAAAGTACAGAATGTAGATTCCCAGTCAAATACCTGATTCTTTTCTTGAAGTGAACTGCTCTTGCCCTTCTCCTTTTGCTTTCCATGGTATAGGATAAAATTTCTTTTATTTAAACACTTCCTTGTCCACTGTTTTCAGTCTTATATTCTTTTAAAGATTCCTTTTTTGGATCTGGACCACTCCAAAAAAGCATGGTGCCAGGCAATTTAATATGCGTGGTTTATATCATGACCATTTAACCATGCCATTCAACTACTTATGTCAGTCATTAGTCTTATCAGCTTAACTGATGTTGCTTTAAAGCTTTCAAATCTTGTTTAGTTTTAGTTTCAGCTAGCATAAAGAGAAGATATGGACAGACATGAAATTCAGTGCTACAGATAAATGGATTTATTTAGGAGCTGAGCAGAGGATGAATTTCTTTTCCAGTAAATATCATATCTATTCTAAGTTCCCAGTGAATTATGGTGTGATCACATGGGCCTGCCCACCCTTACACAATGAGAGTTATTATTTTTAAAACAAACGTGTATGGATGATTTAGGACTGATAACCAAACACGCCCTATTCCTGATATCTCAGACCATAGTGAGAAAAAGGAAAGGGTTAACTTTTGGAAAGAGAACTCACTTTTCTGCCTCACTCTCTGATGATGAAAACACTTGATATTGTCACTTGCTTGTTGATATTGTTGCTTGGTAAAGAGAGTACTTACACACATTAGGGTTTTAGTCCTGGCGCTGCTCTACCGTGTGACCTTGAACAAGTCACAGCCTCCAGGTTTGTTTATTCAACACTACATGAGTAAATTAAATATTCGTGACCCTTTCAGTTTAAAAAGTCTAGAGCTCTATACAAAGCAAAGAATCCCTCAATTCAGAGGTAATACCGTCATTTTATTTTTCATTGTGCATTTCTGCGGCAGTCACACATAATAAGAATTGGATTGGTGTGAACTAGAAGACCCAGCCCGAGTGAGGTTAGCCAGCACTAAGAGTCAAATGCACACTCGGTTGACCTTTAAGTACTCACTGACCAGTGCTGTTTCACAAAGGCACTTTCCAGAAAATTATCGTGGTACATTGTGCTCATAAGCCCATTAGCCAACCTGGGATATCCTAGTAACAATGGCCAAGTAACTGCCACATTTTATAAGTTATTTAACTTTTCTATCTTAACAAGAAAGAAAAGCTACTGGATCCAAGATATTGCTCGGGCCAGTGTGTGGGATGTATTTATTGCCCTACATTTTTAAAGATTGAATTTTGACAAGTTCTTGGCAATAGACTACAGAACACGCAAGAAAATATATTTTTAAATGGCAAAGAAAAATCTCCTTTTTTTTTACAATAGCAAAATATTTTGAGTCAGATTCTTTGATTAAAATTCAATTCCCCATGAAGCCTCTAATGTTTTCTTATTATTTAAAAAAGAATCAGAAAACATTTCTATTCAAGAGGAACAACTCTAACTCCAATAGAACCTGCATACTTTTCCCAAAAACCATATCAAAGCAATAGTGTTAGGCAGTTTGGGAATAAATGATATTCATTTTTAGCCTCACTGTAGTCTTAAGCCAAATGATATTGCCAACAGTCCGACAAAGATTAGCTCTAATGGAGAAGAAATGACAGCCTCCAGAATTTCTTCTCAAATTTCTTCCAACTGTCAGCGAGTCAAAACCACAAAGAGTCACTGATGCAATGGCTCAGAAAGAGATGGAGAGTTGAAAAACTTCCAATACCTGTCAGAGAAACTTCTAGTCTTTCTTAAGTTTTTAAATTAAGTTTTACTGATGTCAACCCCATCAACACAAAGGAATAAACTAAGACTGTGTTTATAAGACACCACACCAACCAGTCAATTCAGTGGGGAGTGAACCCAAATCCTTTGATTGACTGAAATTTTTACTTTCAGTTCGCTATTTCAGTCTATTTAATTGGTCACAGTCTTAATATGAGCATATTCATTCGGTAACACTCATGTGGTATTTAATCACTACTAACAACTTTCTGCCCAAATTAATCCTGGAGATTGCAAGAATTTATAATACAAAGGCTTTCAGTTTATATAAGTGCAGCTAATTTGTAAGAAGCAATTTTGCTTTGAGCTGTCCCTGAGAAATAGTGCAGATAAAACCAATGGAAAAATGGTGATAAATACGGAATCTAGACAAATAAGACATAGATTAACTTAAGTGTTGCTGAGGTAGAAAGAGAAAATCTTACCTCATCATTATACAAAGATGAACATACATGCATACGTGAAAAATGGTGAGTATAACAGTCATATGATGTAATGGTAAAATTGTACTTTCTATAATAAACCATAATATGTTACATTGGCAAATATAATGAACAGAAACAATGTATACTTATTTATGAGACAGATTATTAGACGGGAATCATATTTCATACACAACATTGCCTTGATGTTGTACAATTTATGCTTATGAAAGACTTTAAATATTAGCTCTGTTTGGTTAAAAATAATGAATTAACAAGTATTTATTTCAAATAAAATGAGCGTAGTCTAACAAAAAGAGCTTTGGATATGGAGTCAAAATATTTGGGGTTGCTACCAGACTCTATGCCTCCTGGCTGCTAGACCTTGATCTTGGCAAAGTTATTAATCTATCTGAATATCAATTTCTATATCTGGCAAATGAAAAAAATTACCTGCCTCACACGGTTGGATGATAATTAAATTATCATTACATGTAAAAATTTGTTATAAAATTATAATGCACCATAAATACAAATTGTCATTATTATTTCTGGCATGGAGTTGTAAATACTCAACAAAAATAATTATTTGAAATGCTACTATGTGTTAGGCAATATGTGAATCACTAATCTTTACAATTACCTTGCATGGCAGGTATCATTATACATACTAGGAAGACACTAAAGTTCAAAAAGGGTTAGTAACCGATTCAGGAACATTTACCAGAAAACAAGTAGAACAGGAACTTAAACCCAAGTCTTCTAACTTCAAAACCAAATGCCACAGCGTGGCATCCTAATTAACAATAATGACATTCTCTGAGATGCTTGTGGATATTAACAGCACTGTGAATCCTTAGTTATCTACAAATATAGATATTTATCAATATACGAATAACTAATCAAGTTGCTACACTTGAACTCTCTGATGAACACAAAGTGAGATTATTGATAAAACCAACTAATTTTGACATGTGGTTAATATTATATTTGAAAATTTAGGGTTTTGATCCCTGATACTTTGATTTAGAAAGATGTGTTGTTTATGGTTGATGTTAGAATTAACGAAGTCGGCAAAGTACCGTGCATGCTTTCATTTACTCAGACTAGGAAATCATTAGAAACAGGGGCACTATTGATGTTTAAATTGCCTTGTAAGTAAAGTTTTAGAACCATTTGTGTTCCCAGACCCCTTTCTATTTGACCAAAACCATATTTTGTCCCCACTTTGGATAAGTCCCTTAACTTTCAGCCCTTCCCTTGTAAGTATATCCTCCCTTGCATGAGCTTGTACTACAAGCACATGAACAGCCATTTCTGTGGGACAAATATTCTTGCAGAAGCTGAGGAAGTATTAAAGTGCCACATGGTTCAATAGCTTCCCTATTTTTTAGAGAAAGAACAGAGAAGACAATATTCAAACTAAACAGATAAAAGGGAGAAGTAAACACATTCTTCTGCCTTGGTAGAGCGTAAGATGCTACCATCTTCTTTACACACATTGAAAGGCAAATGCTTTTCAAACAACAGTTCATGAACCAGCTACCTCCTAAACATCGAGGTGCTTATTAAATATTTATATTCTTTTTCTTCACCCCAGACTTATTAAATCAAAATATTAAGGAAGGTACACTTATATGCACTAAAGTTTGAGAATGATTGACCAGGTCACTTCTCACTTCTAGGTTAAACAATTTCAACTTTTCAATACTTTTCTTTTCCATTTTATAAAGCCAGACTTTTTTCTCTTCATTCTTTAGGTGTGTTTAATATTAAGCATACGTTATGGTTAGTTTATTCAGATTGCCAAACTGAATAAGATACTACTGACATATTCATCTGTTGAGTTTTTCACTAATTTATTTTAATACTAGAATAACTTCTTCTCTTTAGTTCTGGATCTATGTCTTTTCTCTAGCTTAGTTTACTGGGGTAAAAAAGTATGTACACATAACCTCTCCTACAGAAATGGTATGTACACATGGACAAATACAATACATATAATTTCAGTCATAAGGACTCATGTTCAGTTATAAGGACAGTTTAAAAGGACTCATGTGACTAGACTGGGCCCTCCTTGATAATCTTGCTTTTGATTAACTCAAAGTCAACTGATTAGTAACCTTAGTTACATCTGCAAATTCCCTTTTGCTTTTATGGGTGTGATATTTCTCCACTTCACAGTCCTGAGATTAGGATGGGAAATATTTGGGGGGTGGGAATTCTGGAATTTTGCCTACCACAGTCTATTCTGTGGTCCCTAAAGATTCTGAAAACATCTTATCACAAATACATAGGAGAGCACTACCTACAATTTAATTGAATCTTACACAAACTCTTTCAGAATATCTTAAGGGGGAAATAGATCCCAACTAATTTAATGAAGCCAGCCTAATACTGATACCAAAACCTGACAAGGACAGAACAAAAAAGAAAAATTACAGGCCAATCTCCTTACAAACATTGCAGCAAAAGTCCTAAACTACAAGCAAAATCATTTGAAAAATAAATGTTTTAAAAAAGAACATATTATGTCCAAGTTGGGTGTATTGCAGGAACATTAATTTGGCTTAAAATGAGAAAATTAATTAGTTAATTCACCATATTAACTGAATAAGAAGAAAATCATATGGTCATTCGTATAAATCCAAAAAAAGCCCTAGTGAAATTCAATATTCATTCATGATAAAAAGCCTTTTTAACTAAGAATAGAAGGGGACTTCCTTAACCTTATAGAGGTTACGTACCAAAAAACCTACAACAAACATATTCAAAGCAAAATATTGAAAGCATTATTTTTAATATCATGGAAAAGATTGCCCAATTAATACTGCTTTTATTCAATATTATAATGGAGGTTCTACTCAACATCATAACTCATAACTAAATAAATAAAATAGTAGTAATCATAGTAAAACAACACAAAACACAATGGATGAGGTTTAGAAAAGAAGAAAGAAAACTATCACTAATTTTCAATAAGATTGTTTATATGGAAGATCTAAAAGACAAATAATTAGAATTAATAAGACAGTTTACCTAGTTTCTGGAATAAAAACAAACGTAGAAAATTAGTCATATTTCTATATATCAGGAACAATTAAACAATTATATGTTGTAATTTCAAAAACATGTCACTTGGTTACTGATATACAAAATGGCTATAAATAAATTTAATATAAATACACAAATATTTCTGAAGAAAATTTTAAAATCTTATTGAAAGAAATTAAAGAAGACAAATAAATAGAATGATATCACACATTAATAGGTTGAGAGACTCAATAAAACAAAGACTTCAATTATCTCCAATTTAATCTACATATTTTATGCAATTTCAATCAAAATCTCATTATATATTCTTTTGTAGAAATGATAACTTTAAAGTTTATGCGAAATCACTGTATGATAACTAAGATGGCCTTGAAAGAGAAGCTATGGCTATTTGCTCTTCAGATATCAAAATTTATTATCAAGTTATAATAATTAAGGCAGTATGATATGGTCCCTTGGTAGACAGATAAACCAATGTAACAATGGAGAATCCATTATTTCTAGATGGGCATGATATATAACAGAAATGGTACTGCAGATTCAGTGAAGATGATCAATAAATAGTTCTGGGCAACTGGTTATTTGTATTGAGGGGAACGAAGTTGGTTTCTACTTAATAATGAACAAAAAAAATTCACTCATATTAATGATCTAAATAAGAAAAGGAAAGTATAGAATTTAACATAAGAGAATATCTTTGATTTTAGGATATGGAAGAGTATCTCAGAAATGGAAAAACAAACATCATATGTTCTCACTAATAACTAAGAGCTAAATGAAGGGTTCACACAGGTATAAAGAGATGTATAGGACATTGGAAACCATGAAGGGAGGAGAAAGGGAGGCTGTTGGGGATAAAAACTTAACTATTGGGTACAATGAACACTGGTGATGGGCACACTAAAAGCCCTGACTTAAGCATTATACAAGCTATCCTTGTAACAAAAACATTGTACCCCCTTAACATTTTGAAATACAAATAAATAAATATACTACACATAATGGGGAAAAAAACGAATAAACTTGTCTCATATGTGATCCATGTAACAATTCAGGTCTTCTCTTACTATCACCATATTTTGGTCAACTTCAGGAACAGGCATGATGTCAGAAGCAACTTTCTAACTTCATCTCCTCCTCAGCAATGCCAGCAGTACTACAGGGCAAGGTATAGGCTAAATACAGATGCTGAAGAGAGTCTGAGAAGAGACAACAGAGCGTAAGCATGAGGAAAAGGAGAAGGAAGGAAATCGGAGGAGAGTTAAACAAAAGAGAGATTTTTCAATCCCCTTTAACCTTGAAGAGTCATTAGGTCCTACGAGTGGTTCACTATTGGAGGAGGGGTCTGTGTGTGCATGATGGTCAATCTGAATCTAGACTAGAGGGGTTCAGAAAAGGATACTACTCTTTTAATATTTGAAAAGAAAGTGATACAAACGTCACTTTTAGTTCTTAATTTGTATACTAATCATGCAAATAAAAATCAATGCCTACAATTCTGTATGTAAAAATAGCACATAAACTCTGCTGAAAATTGTACTTATAATCTTCTATTCAACCTGGAACAACCTAGGTTGTTTACCTTCTTGATGGGTTGCATCAATAATGGAAATATCCAACTCACTTCATTAAGGCAACTTTATTAATTTCTCAATGTTGAGAGAGACTGAAAAAAAATTCAAGTCTGGAGAATGTTTTTATCAATAAAAAAATTTCCTACTTTAGAGAATTAACCGTTTTTAAAAAAAAGCCATAGAAATGTGCTTCTATTAATGATCATTAGGAATATGAAAGTATGATGAAAATGGTCTTCAAATATTTGAAGTACATTTTTCTCCAATGGCAATAACCCACTTGGGTTATGATTGCTGTATGATGAATTAGTTAACTGAATTAGCTTTTTTTAGAAAGAGGTTAATTGTAGTATATATTTATATCAAAGTTAAATAGTTCTTATTCAAGAAAAACAAACTGCAATGGCTCTTAATTTCTACCTACATTTATTAAAAGTCTTAGTTTATTAGAGGTTTCATAGATTTTTAAAATTTTCTTTTTGTTAATTGCTATTCAATAGAGTTTTTTGTTTTTATTGATATACCATAGTTACATATATTTTTGGCCTACATGTGATATTTTGATACATATATACAATGTGTAATGATCTAGTAAAGGTAATTGGGATATCCATCATCTCAAACCTTTTATCTTTTCTTTGTGTTGGGAACATTAAAATTCTTCACTTCTAGTGATTTTGCATGTTTTGATTTTCAAGGGTAGTATCTGGAAAGATGTCATTTCTCTGGTCTAGGCTCTATAAACCAAAGTAGCAATTCTATCAGAAGGCAGCTCTCAAAATCACAGTCATAATTGGCAATAGGAAATAATTATTTTATTGGGGCAGGACTTTGCTGACCCAACTATTTTAGGGAAAGCAAATATCCCACTACTGCACAAATTTACAAACTAAGATTGATACAGACAAGACACAAAAAGAGAAGGACAGAGAATTCTTATGAGTTAATGATCTAGTCACATTTATTTCCTTTCCCCTTATCAATGCCCCTAATCGTGCAACAGATACAATACTCACTACAAGTAAAATATATCCATGGACCCTGTTCTCCTAGAAACAACATCAGATGACCTTATGTTGTGGAATAACATTACCATTAATCAAGGAGGCATAACTTATTGGCAATAGCTTATACCTACTGAAATATCCACAGGCATTATTGGGTTATTATAATATTTCAAGAATATTCTTTTTAATTAAAGGTGAAATATTGATTCTCCACTTAAAAATACATATCACAACATATTTGGAGACATTTTTACAGGAAATGATTCCAGATGTTCTCTGAGAAGTCATAAAAGCTCATTTGATATATTACTGATATACAATAATGTATGTGTGTATACAAGTTAAATCTATGTGTATACATACATTTATGTATATCATATACAGACAGTCGCACACCCACCCACACTCATGTACAATGACAAGAAAATAAACCAGAGTAAATATGGAAATTTGGGGAAAGAAATTGATAACTCTCCATAAACAATTTGCTAAAGTAAATCACTGAACTTAATGGTTGAACTGAAACACACAAGGGAACAATTAGGTAGAGTAATGCAAAGGCAAATAAATAAGACCAAACTTCAAGCAAATATAATGGTTCTTCAATGCTGCTGATAAGTTTCCAGAAAAGTTAGCTTGACTAGTTAAATCTCAGGAAGGAGCAGTATTATGACCATCTTCAGAATCCAGATGGAGTTAAAAGCCAATAGTGTTAAAAAACAAAGGTAAATGTGGAGAACATAAAACTTTGCAAGGTAGCTTTAGATAGGCCTTAGAACAAATGCTAAGGTTTAATATTTTTCTAAAATCATTAATTGATAAAAAATAAAATATCACAATGATTATTTAGATAAAATAGTAGAAAACAGTGAGTCTATTTTTTAAGTTAAAATTTAATTATCTTCTTCAATATTCCTTTTTTAAAAAATCAAAGATACTTAAAAAATGAAAAGCCACTAGATAGTATTTCTTTAAAAATAATACCTATGGATTTTTCTTCTAACTGTAAGAGTAATAATTGTTCATTGCAGAAAATTTGAATGAATAAGAATAAATAAAACCTCAATTTAACCCTCTATAGGTGGAAATATCCAAGGCAATAAATAAGTGGTATATAGATTGGAATAAAAATAAAATATAAGTATATAGATTGAAAAGGAACAGATGAAGACATCAATCTAGAACTATGTAAACTTACAGAGGAGCTTAGGAAGGTGGACAGATAGAAAAATAGCATGCAAAAATTAATAGCTTACATACACACAATCAGATTAGGTAAGTATTTTCGAAAGACCTCATTTATAGGAGCAATAAAACTTTTTCAATTTGTAAAATAATATGTAACAAGTTATGACATAATCTATAAAACTTTATCGAAGGACCCCAAAAAACTTAATAGGTGGAAAATAAACTATACTTATAGATAGGAAAGCTCAACATTATAATTTAATAACTCAAATTAGTCTATATATTAAACAAAATATCAATCAAAATCCTCACAAGATATTTCATGGAACTTTATAATATGATTTTTAAATTCACATGGGGAGCAAATGCTTAGAAATAACCAGTAAAATTTTGAAAGAAAGTGACTGAGTGATACACTCAATTAGACATTGAAACAAAGTATAGAGGTGTAATTAAAATAGTGACAAAGCAGCATAGTACAAGATAAAATGGATTAAGCTATCTACCTGAGTGAAGTCCTAAACTTTCCACTCCGGAAATGTGGAAAAAAAATTTATTCAGGTATGCATAGTAATTTAATACATTACAAAGACCAGGATTTCAAACCCATGGGAAAAGATGATGAACCAAATCAATGTTTTTGGGAAAATGAGAGGGTATAGAAGTAGAGTCCTACTTCAATCATTAACTCAAATAAATTTATTCAGATTGAAAAATCTGAATAAAAATAAGTATTGGTAATTGAATATGATGGAGTGTATTTGTGGTTTTGGAGGTAAGGAAGGCCTTAATTAGCAAAACATAAAAAGCAAATGCCACAAAGAAAAATATTGATATATTTGTCCAAATTGAATTTAAAAGTAAAGTAAAAATATAATCATTACCTTGGGAGCTAATATTTGCAATATGTGTACAGATAATCAATTATTATTCAGTAAAATGTGAGAATATTATGTATTTTATATTTATATATCCTGCAAAATCAATAAACTAAAGGCAAACAACACAGTAGAAACATGAGCAAGGTATATAAACAAGGTTAAAAGTGACTAATAAACATAAAATATGTCCTACTTTACTAACAGCCAGAAAAATGGAAATTAAAACAAAATGATTTACCATTTTTTAACCTCACAGAGAGCCCATATGTTAATAACATCAACTGTCAACAAAGGTGTATGCCAATATGTGCTCTTTGATAGCAGTTGGGAGTGCAAATTGGCACAGCCATTTTGGTGGGCAACTTGGCAGGCTCTGTTAAAATTTGAAATGTGCAAACCCTAGATTTGTTTATAGAATAAAAACTGGAATCAGGTCAAATAGCCATCACTGCAGGGATGGGAACTATGGAATGAAGTATATTTTTTTATATTAGCATGACAAATCTCTTAAGTCATGGTTAGGTAAAACCAAAAGGACAAAAAAATCAAAACAAAAAATGCAAATTATAAATGAGTACATTACAATATAATATTTTGGGAAAAATATAATGAAAAACAAAACTGTATCATTTTATAAATGTAAATGCAGGGGAAATGTTGGAAATGCCTGAACTTTGTAACAGTGAACTTCTTAACAATGGTACTCCCATGGAGGTGGAAAGTGGATCAGGACATGGGATAGGGCCAAACATAGGGAGACTATATCCTGGGACGTCTGGGACAGCCCACATTTATTCTTCCTTTAATCACTGGTTTATTTACCTATACTTAAATTGCTTCTCCTTTTATATCATTAGTCTTAGTTTATACTCTTGGAACAATAATAGTAATAACTAACATTTATTAAGTTGTGCCAGGCATTATTCTAAAAACCACCCTAGATCAATTTATGTATTAACATGTTTCATATGGAGGTTGTATTTTTCAAGATGGCTACAACAAAATTTCTCATCTCACATATTCTTCTTACGTGTGATGTTTACATCCATCTCCATACCATTGAGAGGTGCGATCTTTGTTCTCTTCTCTTAAATCTGAGTGAATCTTTGACTACTGTGGAAGTGACACAATACAACTTCCAAGACTAGATCATAAAAGATGATACAGGTTTCACCTGACATTCTTGAAATCCAACCACCATGCTGTGAGGAAGCCCAGGCTACATAAAGAGGCCACTTCTATCCAAAAATCCCAGCTGATGTGTACCAATTATCTATTACTTCATAATAAATTATTCCAAAATTTAGCGGCTTAGAGAAACAATAATTATTTTACTATTATCTCTCATGGTTTGGAGATTGACTTGGCTCAGCTAGGCAGTTCTTACTCAGGGCCTCTCGTGCATTAGGAGTAGACTGTGCCTGGACTGAAGTCATCTCAAAGGCTTCCTCACTTACATGTCTGGCACTTGATAGTGACCATTGGCTGGGATTTCATCTAGAGCTGTCTGCTGACATATATGTCTAGGCCTCCTTATGGTGGCTGGGTTCCAAGAGTGAGCAACCCAAAAGAAAGCCAGGCAGAAGCTGTACAGCCTTTTATGACCTAGCCTGGGAAGTCACATAGCCCCACTTCCATCATACTTTATTGATGAGACAGTCACAGAGTTCTTCCCAGGGTCAAGGGGAAAGAATATGATTCCAACTCTTGGAGAGGGAGTGACAAAATCACCCTATAAGAAGAACATGAGGGATGGGAGATGCTTTTCTAGCTGTCTCAGGAAAACACAATCTACCACAGTCTGCAACAATGCTATTATATCTATCTCACAAATGAGAAGACTGAGGCACAACAAAAGTAAGTCAACTTGCTCATAGACACACAATTAGCATGCATTCGAGCTGAGATTTGAACCCAGGCAGTCTGATTCCAGGGCCTAAATTTTTTACTTCTATTCTGTGCCATGCTGTTCTCACTAAGAGAAGCACATTCTTGATGAATGTGTATGAGAGAATTTAATTTTATGACACTTAATAAATCCTTAGGTAATGTATGTAAAATATTTAGAATTGGTTTGGTACATATACGCTTTCAATAATGGAGCATGGGGATTCTTGTTATACACAGGTGTGTATAGATAATGAGAGGAGCATGAAGAGGAAGGGATGTTCCAGGTAAAGAAGAATAGTATTAAATTGGCTTCAAGAATAGATGGACTTTGATTTCATTATGGACGTTTTCACGGGTTGAAAGTCTCCCTAGTACAGCCAGAACCAACTTTGGTTGTACTGGTCAGAGAAGAAGAGATGGACATTTTTTAAGTATCTACGTTGTGTCAGGCACTGAGATAACTGCTGAACCTTCATCATCTCATTCAAGAGAAGAAGCAGAGGGCTTCTAACTGGAAGAGATTAACAATGTAACGCCAAGATAAAGAAAATCTGGAGATTTTACATTTCCCCAGTAAAACCTTTCTTAATGCTACCAGCAAGAATTAACATTATCTTCTGAATATTTTATAGCACTTTATTTGTGCAACTGCAATTATAATATTTTCTAATTTAGCATTTATGTGTAGTTTTATCTCCCTTAGGACCAAAACAATAAGCATTATTTATCTTAATATTGCCTACAACATCTTGCATATAATGGAGGCTCACTTAAATGACATAAAAATTAAATTAAATGCTTGCTTTTGAGTGAGCGGAAACTTACATGTTCAAATAATATATTATTTCTGGCACCAAAGGAACAAATTGCACAAGTTATATAATTGTATTTTTCTAATAACAAACTTATTTATGAAAACTTGAGTCTCAGTCTATGACACTGGCTGGAAATTTATGGCACATCTTACTCTATTATATGTGTAAAAGTGTTACCTGGTGATAATCTACTCAAACTATAGACACACAATTTCTGGTACTCTGAAATTCTAAATATGCAATGCTAAGTATGTTAGATTGTTTTGTGCTGCAAATAGCACCACTGACAATGAGTATGAACTCTAGTAAAAAAGAAAAAGAGATTGAGGTGTTGCAACAAGGGCTGACTCATTAAAAATCTTTCCATAGGATTTGTACTGATATGCAACATAGATGAGGCTCATTCCCATACTGTCAGATCCAGTAATAGCACCAGCTCCCAGCACCCCTTTCTTTGTCCCTGAATTCAAACACAGTATAAAATGTGAAGATTTCCTCACCTCTGTTACCAGTAGCATGGAATGTGGTCTATTTAAAATAGACCATAATCTTCATCTTGGCCACATATAATAAAGTAATAAATGCATCAAATTATCTTCTCCTCCAATTAGTTTTATGTGTGTACTATTTGTCTGAAATAACCAAAATTAATTTTAAAGTCATTTTAAACAGGCAAGATAAATGTGATAGAGTGAAAATAGCACTGAGTTAGAGATCCAGAAACTTGTCAATTCTGATACTCTCTTACCAGGGACTCCCTAAGTAGCCTGAATACGAAGTTTAAATATGCCATTTTCCATTCCCATACAGGGAACTCATGCTTTCATAAGTTATTTTTTTTAAGCAGTTCTTTTTTTTTTATTTCAGCATATTATGGGGGTACAGATGTTTAGGTTACGTGTGTTGCCTTCCCGCCCTTTCCCCTCCCCCACTCCCAGAGACAGAGCTTTAAGCACTTTCATAAGTTTTTTAAAAAATATTTTTAATCTGCTTTATTGAGGTAAAATGAACATTCACCAATTTTAAATATACAAATCTGTGTGTTTTGACAAGTGGACATAGTTAACAGCTATCACAATCAAGATACAGATTTCTCTAGCCGACCCCCCTCCAAATTTTCTTGTTCGCCTTTGCAGTAAATCCACTCCCAGATCCTAGCAACCTGCTTTTTATAACTATAATTTCTTCTTCTCTAGAATTTTATATAAATCAAATCAATTAGTATGTTGTCTTATGTGGCTGGTTCCTTTCAGTTAGCATAATTATTTTGAGATTTCAGTGAAGATTCATTTTTAAAAAGCTATCACTGCCCACTTTAAATTATCCAGGCATTTTTGTAGGAAATCAATTGATCATGTATTTGTGAGTCTATTACTGGCCTTTCTATTCTGTTCCATTGATCTATATGCCTGTCCTTAAAGCCCATACTATGATATTCCAATAACACTTAAGTAAGTTTTGATACCAGGCATAAGTTTTCCAACTTTGTCTTTTGGATGTTTTTATTATTTTAGGTGCTTTGCATTCCCATATACATGTTAGAATTATCTTTCAATTTGACAAGTAAGCCTGCTGAGATTGTCTATGAGATTGTGTTGAATATATAGGGGAGAATTGACATCTAACAATATCAAGTCTTCTAGTGCATGAATATGGTACCTATCCACTTATTTAGTTCTTCCATTTCTCTCAGCAACATTTTGTAGTTTTCAGTGTACAAGTATTGCACATCTTTGTTAAATTTATTCCAAATTATTTTACTTTTATGCTATTGTTAATGGTATTATTTTTAAAAGTTCAATTTTGTAGTCTGTAGAACTCTATTGATTTTTATGCATTGAACTTGTATCCTGTGATCTTGCTGAACTCTCTTATTAATTTTATTAGCTTCTTTATAGATTCCTTATGTTTTTTTAATATAGATAATTATGTAATATGGAAAAAGTTTTATATTTCCCTGTCCAATCTGTACACATTTTATTACTTTTCTTGCCTTATTAACTCAGTTAAGACTTCCAGTTATAGATATGAGACAGATCAAGAAAGCTTTTATCCCCATGGGCAAATTCTATTAACCCAGGCCACTGTTTTCCCCTTTGCACTGCAGTGTCCCCTTTGTCATCATCAGGTGACTATTTATGTGTAGATCTACTCTGGGCTCTGTATATTGTGCCATTTAGTCTATTTTGTCTATCCACGTAACAATGCCACAGTGCTCCATATCAGTTTGGACATCTGATAAAATAAGTCCTTCAATCTTGTTTTTTTTCTTCTACAAGTTTATGTTGGCTAGTCTTGGTCCTTTACATATAAATTTTTCAATCAGTCTGTCCACCTTGCCTTTGTCCATGAATGCAACCTGTAAAGATTTTGATGAAGACTGGTTACTCTATAGGTCAGTTTGGGAAGAATTGGCATTCTGACAGTTTTAAACCTTCCGATCTATGAATGTGTTATGCCACTTGTATTCATTTCCTAAAGCTGTCATAATGAATTACCACAAACTTGGTGAAATTTTTTCTCTCACAGTTCTGGAAACCAGAAGTTCAAAATCAAGATGTCAGTAAGGTGGTGCTCCCTCCAATGGCTCTAGGGGACATCCTTTCTTGCTTCTGCTAGTTTCTGGTGGCTCCTGGTGATCTTTGGTTTGTGGCAACTGAGTGTTCAAATCTTCCTCTTATAAAGACACAAGTCATTGGATTTAGAATCTACCCTAAATCCAGAATGATTTCTTATTGAGTTCTTTACGTCTTCAAAGATCCTATTTCCAAATAAGGACACTTTCTTGGCTTCCTGGTGGACATGAATTTTGGGGGGACACTATTTATACCACTACACCATTCATCATTTTAAGTTTTCTTTAGTTTATCTCAATAATGTTTTATAGTTTTCAGTTTAGAATCTAGATAACTTAGATTTTTTCTTGATATTTGGTGTTTTGTAATACTATTGTAATGATTTCATTTTTAAAATTTTATTCTCCATTTGTTGCTGATATGTGGAAACATAATTGATTTTGTATATTGACCTTGTACTTACATATTAATTTTGACAGTTTGCCTTTGGATATTTTTAAATTTGATTTGTATACCAACATTTTATTCATGAATAATAACAATTGTATTTCTTTCTTTCTTTTCCTTATAAATTTTACTTATTTTTATAGTCTTTATTGTATTGGTGAGAACCTCCATTATACTTTTGATTAGAAATCATGGCAGGCATTCTATTTCTGATTTCAAGAGAAAATTGTTCAATAGTTTACTACTAATTATGTTGTTTGTTATGTTACTTTGTAGATTTCCATTATCAAATTAATAAAGTTCCCTTCTATTTTGTGTTTGCTAAGAGTTTTATCCTCAATGAGTGTTGAATTATTTTTTTCTGCATCAAGATGATTATATGATTTTTCTCCTTTCCTCTGTTAATGTGGTGAACATTAACTGATATTTTAAAATGTGAGACAACCATTGTTTCTCTGGAGAATAGCCTCATATATGTATATATGTGTATATACACACAAATATGCATATGTACAGATTTTTTAAAAAATATGACATAATTTTCATTGCTAGTATTTTGTTTAGAATTTTTGCATCTGTTCTTGAGAGAAATTTGTTCATAATTTAATTTCTTGTAATGTTCTTGTCAAGTTTGGGTATTTAGCTTATGCTGGTCTCATTAAAAGAGTTCAGATACATTAAAATTAAGAACTAATATTTTTCAAAAGACATGAAAACAAGAATGAAAAAAGCCATAAAATGGGAAATAATATTTTCAACATATATACCTGATAAAGGATTTATGTCCTGAATAGAGAACTTCTACAAATAAATAAGAAAAATAAAATTAAATTGGAAAATTGAGGAAAAATCATGGGCAGGCAGAAAACGAAGTAGAAAATCCAACTGATCAACCAACCCACAACAAAATGTCTAACTTATCAACTTTCTGGAAACCGGTAAGTTGATGCTAAAATGAAATACCAACTACTGCACATATCCTCAGTTTGGAAAAAATTAAACACTCTGAAAATACCAAGTATTTCCAAAAATATGGAGTAACAGAAATTCTTATTCACTGTCGGTGGGTGTATAAATTGGTACAACTATTTTGAAAAAGCTGGCAACGTCATCTATTAAATTTAAACATGCACATACCCCACAGCTCAGAAATTCTACTCCTGGCTAAATACCCTGGAGACATGTGATTATATGAGTGCCAGAAGAATGTACAAGAATATTTATATCATCATTGACTTGTAATAGCAACAAACTTAAAATAACCCAAATATCCATCAACAGTAGAATGGATAAATAATCTTGTGGTATAATTTCAAACAAATGAATATCATAAAGCAATAAAAATAAACAAACTAGAGCAACACACAATAATGGGAATGGAATTAGCCAATATAGTATTAAATGAAGAAGAAATTCTCAAAAAAATACGCAATGGACATGTAGTGGTGGGGCTTCGAGGATGCTGTCAGTGTTTATTTCCAAACTCATTTGATCATTATATAAATGTTCACTGCATAATTATCCATTATGCTGTACATTTAAATGTATTTTTCTGTACATATTCTATATTATACATGTTTTAAAATGTTTAGGAACATTTTAAAAGAAAATAATTCATATATATGTCTTTACGAAAGCACATACTGACAACAATTATTAAACTTTAAGATTTTATAATAAATATAATTGTGTTTCAGAATCTAGGTCTTCAGCTATTTATAATAATTTTCAATGCTTTTTTTGAACAGTGAACTTCTTCTATGTCATGATTTAAGAGACTAAGTGCAAAATGCAATATAGATTTCTTCAAAGGACTTGCGCATTTAAAAGTTAAAGTTCATAGGCTGGGTGAAACTTCAAATATATGAATAATAGTTTTTAATATTTTTATCAAGCTTCAATTACAATTGATTATTATGGTATGAATATTCATCAATTACTATTTTATAAGTATAAATTAATAAGGACAAATTAACCATTAGGTAAAGGATGTTTTTTGTAACTCAGTAAACAAAATGAGACAGATTAATCCTATTATTCTGAGAAAGGCCACTATGTAATGTTAGCTATGTATTCTAGAATACTTTGTGTTTTGTTGACATAAAATAAGTAGGAATGTAATTAAAGAGGTGTCTTTATCAGCCTATCTGGCCAAGAGCAAGTATTTTTTTTCTCAGATATGATTGAAATAATTAGCTATCTATATGTACTGAGATGTGTTTCTTTGTAGTTGAGTTGTGATTTTTGAGAAAGACAAAAAATATTGTAGAGAGAGCATGAACTTTGAAATAACGTATAGCTGTGACTCTGGGCATGTTACTTTATTTTTCTGAGTCTCATTTTCCTTACCTATAAAAAGGAAGAAATATTAGGGAATTCTTAGGCTTGCTGTGCTTATTTAAACTGAGAAAATAATACATGGCATATAGCAAACACATAATAAATACTAGTTGCCCACTTTACAGTTAGGGTCTTTTCTAACCCTATGATACCATATCTAATTTAAGTGTAAAATCTTCTATTTGGAATTAAATACATTCATATTACATAAAAATCTTACACTCAACCTCATTTTGGAAATGCTAGAAATAGGGAATAATATATTAAAAAGAAACTCATTATGTTGCAGTCAGGCATTTTTACAAATAAATGTGCATATGACAAACTTCAATTTGAATCCAATTTAACTGCATATGTTGATTACCTCGTACTTTCTCAAGCTGTTTGGGAAAAGGGCAAAAATATGCCTTGGATAAAATTTGATAATTCTCAACTCTATTCTTGGACCATCAGTAATATGTTGTTAAAAAAAACAAACCCAAAACAAAATAAAATACAAAAGCTGTACTAAAAATCAGACAAAGTGGCTTCTAATGTTATGAATTCCACTAACCAGCTTTGTGAACTTGTACAGTTCATGTACTTCTCTAAGATTTCTTAACTCTAAAATCAGGCTAAAAACACCTGCCTTGATTTTTTTATTTTTAACAAGTTTCTTATAAGAATCTAATGAGAGAGGAGTGAATACAGCATTTGATTAGGAATCTGAGATCTTTGATTTAACAAAAAACGAATAAAAAAATGTTCGGTAATATCGTACAAGAGAAAAAAAGGTGTGCCCACTTTAAATAATGAATGAATCTCCTTCAGAAAAAATCTTTTGTAAAACATAGGTAGAAGAAAAAAAATAAATGTTTCAGAAATTACCATGCTGTTTAGAGTTTAATTTGTAGTCACAATGTTATCTCTGAGATTTTGATCCTCTCCCACATACACAAAAAGAGCCAGGAGGGCACCCTCTAGGGGATAATAGCAAACCTTCCAGATTTCAGAGCAAAAACCCAAGCCTGGCACTGGGCAATTCACAGTCTCTCTAAACTTTAGTGGTTCATCTACAAAATAAAGGGGTTAGAACACAATTTCTCCCAAGTTCTTTTCAACACAAACTTTCAATGATCGTATTTGAGGAAGAGTTTCAATATGGGAAAATAATGGACACTTTACATCAGTGTAATACAATCTATTCTTTGTGAACCAGAGGTAAAGATAAAATGAGGGAATCTAATAGAACCTGAAATATTAGACCAATTTAATCAGAATTAGCAATTTTCATGGTTGCAAATACACAAACATCTGTGCAATACTTCTCCCTAAATGAAACAATCTACGGGAAAGCATTTTGGAAACTATAATATGCTGTACAAATGTGAAGTATTATTAAGATCATCTTGTTATTTGATCCCACAGACTTGGCATAAGCAGCCTATATATTTCAGCTGTGACCAATCACCCTGGGTGGGCATGGTGGGGAGGGAGGAAGAGGAAAGGGGAAGTGGATTTGCTTCTCCTGTTTTCTAGGTTTCCCTTATTCCCTGAGCCAGTACGTCTGTGAAATACTCTGAGCAGGTTTTTCTTGTTTGGTTTTTCAAACATTAAGAAGTGATTACTCCCTAATAGATAGACAGATAGACAAGTAGATAGCCAAGTCTTTTTGTGTGTTTAGATTTAGGGAAAAAGTCACTTTAAATTCTCATTTCTTCATTTGAGACATTTTTAGACAAAGCAGGTGGTATGGTATGTATTTTGCCATTGTGTCCAATATTTTCCATATGCTAGCTTATTTCTTTTCTTTTCTAAAGTAAGCTGTAATTTGGATAAAGTCCTTCTAATTGGTAAGTGCTTTAAAATAAGAATTGCTAGTTATGAGTCACTGCAATAATGTTAGACCACCTGGGAGTATTATCTGCATGTAATGGTGAGAGAAACTGAGGGATTGAAACAAAGGTAGAGCGAGAAAGTAGACCTCCCAGGCTGTTGCAGAATGCCAAATTTCTAGAAAAGAGTTATAATTTGGAAGATGCCTGAGAATGGACAAATCTCTCTGCATAGGAACATAAAAATCCTCAGCAGATGAATCTGTACTGTCTGAAAATCACATGACTTGGCTCAATGGCTTATTAGAAGTTGCTTGTTTAAATTGAATGTTAACTTGCAAGAATCTTTGGGGAAATCATTATGATCAATTATGAACTAGATTATTAAGAAGAAAAGCTGGGCCTAGCATTTGCTTGAAAGCTATATTTTCATCATATATCATCCTCCTTATAAGAAGATAATTGGGTAAACTGTGTGCTTGGCCTGGGAATTAGGGATGGGGTGGGGATTGGAGAGACTCTTGTCTTTACTTTTTTTTCCTCTAATTTCTAGACTTGGCTAAACCATTAGTCAAACTTTCTCATGGTAAAGGAAGGCTAATGTCAATATTAAAACCTCCAGAGCAAATAAATAACATGTTGATTTCCTTAAAGGCTTCCTAAATTAACCGCTCATCTCAGCTTGGGGTAGAGGATTTGCAGCTTGAAACACAAGTCTTTCTCAAACTCAACTTGAATATTTCTCATGTGTCCTCTGATAATTATGAAAGAAAGTCAACTGGTGCCACTGGAATGCAAATGACGTCAGTTGTGAAATGATTAAACGGTAATGTTCAGAGCTTCTGTGGCCTGGAGAGTTTTTAATGGCATTACACAGCAAGTGCCATAGTATTCCCCAAAAGGGGGAAGGAAGATTAAATTTCTGAATAGGAGAGGGAGGGCTGTTTTCAGTTTGAACTACGAGCCAGAAAAATTTCTTTCTGTGTAAGAACTTCAATCCTTCACAAAAGCATGGGAGAGGAGAGAAACTAACCTTGTATAATGTTGGCAGTGAATATATAGCACAGAGCATTACATAGTGATTCCTCAGGTAAACAAAGGAAGTCTAAGAAACATCAGTGATCAGGGCTTTGAAGCAAGAGGTAGACATTCCAACACAGGCTATGTAGGGAGACAAGAACAAAATGGTGACACATGAGAATCCAGATTGAATTAATACAAATAATAAATAATGCTATCAGAATCCACTGTATTATTAAGATAATTCACTGTGTGCAACAATATAGCAGGGTATAAATAATTTTAAAAATGTTTATTTTAACAGTAAGAACTAATGTTACTCAGGGTGAGAACTGCTTTTGTTAAGAAAATATACACGGTAACTCACTTAGGGTGTGGAAGTGAGGCCGTGCCAACAGCTGGAAGGAGGCAGCAAACCATGGAGTCAGACTACTCTGCACAAGAAATCTAAGGAGGTTCTGATTATGGGAATGGTGAACCAGTAAAGAAAAGAATTTTAGAGAAAAGATTGAGAAGGTTAAACTACATGGTGGGAAAGCATGGTCAAAAGAGTCCAGTGAGAATCCCTGCCGGGGAGAGAGAAATCGCCAACTGCCTTTTAAGAACAGAGATGCTAATGATCAATTTTAAGTTGTTTAAGGTTCTCCAGGCTCTGTTATCCTGAACCCGTCATACAGTCTGCTAAATACATTTCCTTGTACAGAAGTGCGTGGGGCATAGATGACCCGGGATGGGAAGCAGGACCCAACGTGGAGTGAAGGAGTGCAGGACAGTGGAAGAAAAACTCAGAGCCAGGGTGACTGAAAGAAATGTAAACCATTCTCGCTAGCCTTGCCCCACAGCAGAGAAACTCTGTGGCTGTGATGATCGCCTGCCACCACCTCCAGTGCCCCAGTCCCTTTCCTCCAAGTGTGGAGAAGTTAAGGTCCTGGGGCAACTCTCAACCAGTTCAGGGGTGGGGATGGGGTGGAAGTGGATGGATAAATGCCCCAACCTTCCTTTGCTCTCCTTTGGCAAGAAAATCTTGAAGGGTGTTCCACATAGTTTCTGAAAGGGTCCCTAGGGGGCCTGAGGCCTTTTTGCCCACTGTGATGACATGCTCATTAACACACTCTTCGGCTTTTTCCCCTTTCTGTCTCACTTTTTCCACTGCTGTACTTGTGCTTCTTGTCCTCACCTCTCATGACATACCTGTACCCACTCTTTTAACTCAGGGTCTGATTTTGGAGAAAACCAAACAAAGACACCCTCCCACCCCTGTCTCTAGTCACACTATTCTAATCCCACTTCTACCATTTCCTTGCCTTCCAAAAATAGTCTTTGCATAGGCAAGCATTTAAATATGTATGTATGTATGTACATATGTGTGTATGTATATATAGATATGTTTATATATATCTAACATAAACTTTTAACAATTTCTCAGCCATCCAAAATAGAGGGGAAAAAATCCATATCCTAGACAACAGTCTAAGATAGCTAAGTCTCTTTTCTAAAAAAATACATTGCACTTAAAAGAGAATAAATCTTATACCACTAATCACATTTAGAAATTATGCATAATGCATGCCATTTAGACTCAGTCGTGTTGATAAGGAGTACTCAAAGGCTCACCATTCATTAGTAGCTTGCCATTAACTGCTCTTATATCAGTGTCCTCATAATTGTGTTATACACATACATGAAATATATAGCACGCTGGACTTCTTGGCAAAGTGGTTATCATACCTACAGTAATACTTTCAAATATTTAAATTATTTGTTGTAAAAGACTGAAACTCTACATAAAATTGTCTTAAAACTAAGAACTTTAAAAAAATTTGATTTTAATTGTGCTATGAATTAAAAGTCATTTTAGTATTCAGATCTTCTGTTTGTTGTGCTGACTATCCATGTGACAAACCAGCCAAATTAAGTTCGTTCTTTGTAGCCTACTATTCCTTCTGTGGGACATGTGGTTTTCTCTAACATATGGATGTGATATTTACTATTAAACTTCATATTCCTTGTTAAATTTTAAGAGATTGGTTTCTTGTGATGCTAATTTGGTCTTATTATTGTTTGCCTACAGTTGAACATAGTCTTTCTAAAGTTTTATACTATGATTAATATGCTATGATGATTT
The DNA here is from genome assembly GCA_963574435.1 of Cheirogaleus major. NCBI lineage: Eukaryota > Metazoa > Chordata > Mammalia > Primates > Cheirogaleidae > Cheirogaleus > Cheirogaleus major. The sequence continues at coordinate 72,703 of CAUYPO010122356.1, forward strand.
ACAAATATGTACATATATGTGCATATACACATGCATGCACACTGTTTTATATATACCATGGGAATTCAAAAATGGAATCGATGTCATTTGAACCAGTAATCTAAGAATAACAACTAGTGGATTTATCTTTTATCATTAAATTTACAGATTATTTACATTCAATGCAGTTATATTCAGTTGATTATCATAGGAACTACATTTTTCACCACATAATGAGTCAACTTATTTTGGAGGGAACGTAGGAAATCAATTATGCTGTCACTGTTTCCTAGCTTCTTTGCGTTCTTGTGAAATGCCTTTGTGTTTTCTCATGATGTATGTTATTTTAAAATGCCGAGCAGAACATGAGATACCTGTAATCAGAAACAAACAACAGAACCTTGTTTTAATGCCCTGCTTATAGCAGGCAAACATTTCAAACTATGTATTATTTTCCACCCAGAAATGCTTTTCAGCTTGTTTCCCTAGTTAGCAATTTTAGTGGCATTTCTTCTTAACCATCCCACTAGTATATTATTTTTAAATTTTTATTTCAAAATATTACAGAGGTGCAAATGTTTTTGTTACATGGATCGCTTTTGTAATGCTTGAGTCAGGGGTATAAGTGTACCCATCACCCAGATAGTGTTCATTGTACCTGCCATTAATATATTCTGTGCACTAATTGCATCCTAGCCTTCCTTATCAAACTCGCTCTCAGGAAATGTATCTGGATCTAATTCACTCAAATACGTGACTTAGTGATATCATTTGTTTTCTGGAAATTTGGATGTCACAGGGGAAAAAAGTTTTGTTTCTAACGTTAAAAAAATTGGAAGCTAGGGAAAATTTAAATCTCTATATATTTGGCTTACTGAGTAGCTCAATATAGGTTATAAACATGAAATATTTTAATTTTTACCCAGTCACTATTTTCAACCATGCTCTGTCAAATGTCACTTCCCTATTCCTTAGGGACATCTTGGAAATGTGCCATACCTTTCATTAAAAGTGCAGGCTTGTTTAAGACTCTCACCTCATATTGGCTTAAATCTCACTTATTCTCCTTCTTATCTACACCTCTTCCCTCTCCTAAGTCGTCCAGGCTTATGGCTCGAAAGATTTGGAGAGGGGAGAAGAAAGGATCTGATCCTGCTTACTTCTTTCCTTTCCCTATTTCAAAGCTTGCTTCCTCCCAATTTGGGAGAGTGAGAGGAGACATAGGGAAGGCAGAGATCTTTTGAGGGTCATCAGTCACCTGCTGGTGGTGGGGAGACAGCCAAGGTTCCAATCAGCTTCGAGTTGATTCTGTCTGCTCTTATTACATAACGGTCTCCACATTGATGCTGTGCATGGCTTTCTTAGGAAATTTTAGCTTTTTGTCAGCCACCTCTGCCTCTGGGCCCCCTCAAAGAGGGGTAGCCAGGTCTCCTTTGACTCTCGCTTGAGTAGGCCCTGCCTCAACCTCCCTCAGAGTGGGGCATCTCCCTGCTCTCCATGAGCATCTTGGAGAACTGGGATGGAGTGACCCTCTATCCTCTCCTAATGCACACCAAACCACCATCTGTTATTACCTTTCTGTTGCCAGATATTCCCCCCTCAATTCTTCTGCCTTTGCAGAAAATGTGGTGGCACCAATAGCAAGTTTTACATATAGAAAGAAACTTCAGGGAATGGGCATGAAACCTTCCCCAGAACTCCCCTACCATGCTGTGCTCTTGTCTAATGGGGCCACCAGGGTAGGACTGCAATAAAGAATGAAATTCTTGTCTTCTCATCTCAGGCAGCCTATTGCTGTACTCACAGAGCTTCCCAGGCATCTCCCATCATATCCTTTGAGGTAGGCAGAATTCTCAGATGGCCCTCAAGATTCCTGCCTCCTGGAGTGGGCAGAATCTGTGAATCTGACAGTACTCCTTGAGTAGGTTAATAGTTATTGGATTTTGAGTCAAAAGGGAGATATCCAATGACTCTGATTTAGTCAGATTAGCACTTAAAAGGAACTGGCACTCCCTTCCCAAAGGCAGAGAGATTAGAAGTGTGAGAGGGCCTGTGGCAGAGACCACATAGCAAGGGCCTGAGCACTACCTTTAGAAGCCAAAACCAATTTCATGCTGACACCTAGCAAGACCACAGGGACCTCAAGACTACCAGTACCAAGGAACTGAACTTGGCAAACTTCCTGACAAAGCTTAGAAGTGTATCTTTTCCTAGCTGAGCCTCCAAATGAGAACACAGTGTCACTGACACCATGATTTCAGCATTGTAAGACACTAAACAGCTGAACTGTGCTCAGGGAAACTGAGATAATAAGTTTATGTTGTTTTAAGTCATTAAATTTGGCCATTAAGCCATTTGTTATGCGGAAAGAGAAGACTAGTAATGCTCTCTCTTCCATTTCTGTTCTTCCCTTATCATCTTGAGGTGAGGATTGGTGTTGGTATGATATGTAGGAGGTAGCAGGGCCAATTCAACAATCTTATAGCAAGCCTAGAAATATCTGACTTAATTTCTTGTTGACACTCTTCAGAATGGCGTAGAAGGGGGGAGGTGTTAATACGTCTTTGTCCTTAGGTAGGGAGGGGCCTTGATGGCAATTCCAGAGGACCAACATATTAAATATACACTAATGTTATATATGTACTTGTTATATATGTACTACTATTATATATGTACTACTGTTATATGTGTACTATTTTAGTGGCTTTCTTATATCGGCCAGCTGCAGTGAGAGAGAGAGAGAGAGAGTGTGTGTGTGTGTGTGTGTGTGTGTGTAAAATTTGGCTTATTTATAAAATTAACACATGAAAAACATATTTTACATTACAAAGTACCATACATTCAGGAAATTAAAATGTTATAGCATTCATTCAACATTTGTTGCGATGACTCTCTGTGTCAAGTCTTCGAATTTGCTCTTAAATATTTATTTATTTTTTTTGTTTATATAACTTTTATTTTTGTTTTTTAGGTTACAAGGATTCTAAAATGATTTAGCCACCTGGAATATTTATGCAAAATATAAAGAGAATCTAGACGATTTCATTGTATTCTCTATTTCTGTTATTTTTATATTAAAAAACACCAAGGACTCGTTAAGTAATTTTTCCAAAACACA
>CAUYPO010122363.1:0-16313 GCA_963574435.1 Cheirogaleus major
GTGCAGAAGCTTTTTAATTTGATCAGGTCCCATTTATTTATTTTTGTTGCTGCTGTGATTGCCTTTGGGGTCTTCTTCATAAATTCTTTGCCTAGGCCAATGTCTAGAAGGGTATTTCCAACGTTTTCCTCTAGAATTCTAACAGTTTCACACGTAAGGTTCAACTCTGTTACCCAGCGTGAGTTGATTTTTGTGAGAGTGTGGGTCCTGTTTCAGTCTTCTACATGTGGCTATCCAGTTTTGCCAGCACCAGTTATTGAATAAGGATTCTTTTCCCCAGTGTATATTTTTGTCTGCTTTGTCGAAGATTAGTTGGCTATATGAGGATGGTTTTATATCTGGGTTCTCTGTTCTGTTCCACTGGTCAATATCCCTGTTCTTGTGCCAATACCAAGTGCTACAGAAAATTTTTAAAGTAATTAGGTTATAGTTTATCTCAAATAGCATTGGTTTGCATAAAAATTACTGACATTTATTAGGGCTCTGACAATGTGAACATATTGTAATCAAGGAACCAAGGGATTTTTGAATTTAAGAGTTTATCACGAGCTTCATCTCTCTTTTATTCTTTTTGGGATAGGATTTGTTCATATAATTGTAGAACCTGGGCATTCTAGGTACTTGCTGTGTAACAACCATTTCATCATTTAGTGGCATAAAACCACAACCATTTGACTGTGCTCAGAGAGCCTGTGAGTCAGGAGTTTGGGCTTGTATGATAAAAAAGGCTATCTCTGCTTTCTAGGTCTGGGGCTTAACTTGGAAATTTCAGCTATCTAGAGGTGACTCAAGGGCTGGGCACTCGAATCATTTGGAGCATTTTTCCTTCTAATGCATCTTGTCCTTCCCACTCAAAATAGTTACTATTACTTGACTAGCTACTTTACGCTTCCTTTTGTTCTTCCCCATTCATTGTTTATAGTGAATGCATATGACCCACGTCCAGTACCAAAAAGCAAGTTATGTGACTTGAGACATTTGAACTTATCTTCCTAGGCCTTGAAAAAATGTTAATTATCAAGGGGACAATAGGAAAGTGAACATCTTTAGCTTTGGTGATCTTAACTGCCTCTGTTACCATTAAAAAATATGAACTGGCTTATCTGAGAGATTTCATTGTCTATAAAACTCTTTATGGGATTACTAAGTTTTGAGAGGCTAGAATTGAAAGACATGTTATCAGCCAAAAGAATTCTCTAGAAGAGAAGACACTGGCAAGATACCAAACGACTTTCACCTCTTTCACCTGCATTTTTGGTGCCTGGGACGGAGTGACTCAAAGCCTGGGCTCACATGGGACTGTTGACCTGAGCTCCCACCTGAGTCTTCTCCAAGTGGCTTGGGCTTCCTCAAAGTATGGTGGCCTGAAGATATTCACACTTCTTACATCATGTCCCAGGACTCCAAAGCAAGTGTTCCAGGGAACAAGGCAGAAGACATGTGAATTTTTGACTTATCCTTGAAAATCTAAGAATCACTTCGATCTTATTCTCTTGGTCCAAGCAATTATAATCCACTCAGGTACAAAAAGAGGGTACCCCACTTTGTAATAGTATGAGCATCAAAGAATTTCTGACCATGTTTTAAAAGTAACACCTTCTGGTACCTGAACAATTATGTTTTCAGGTAGACCCACAGTCTATTTACTGATTTCCAATAACTATTTGTATATTTATTCTTAACTGAAGTTAAGAGTATATTTTAAAGTTAATGGAAGGTTTGAAGTCACAATCTGGTTCTATTACTAATTTAACACATTGACTGCCACACTAGAAAAAAAATTTCCCTGGGGCCTTTTGTATTAAACAAAAGGATCCTTTCTAATTTGTTATTTTTATTTATTTTTTTTGTGTGTATGTGTTATATGCAACACAATCCATGATTTTACAATTAAATTGTCAGTATTAACTTGAATAGTAAGAACATCAACAAGCAAGATTTTCACCAACCACTTGCAGGGTTTTGCTTCATGAGGCCCCAGGATCAAAACTAGCCTGAGTATTAACTGAATTAAGCACTACGTCACGGGAAGAAGTTCATTCTCATTACTAGGTCTCATGGGTGAAATGCCCTAGAATTGTGAAGAAAGTCATTTAGTATCTTGCCAGTGTCTTCTCTTCTAGAGAATTCTTTTGGCTGATAACATGTCTTTCAATTCCAGCCTCTCAAAATTTAGTAATCCCATGAAGAGTTTTATAGACAATGAAATCTCTCAGATAAGCCAGTTCATATTTTTTAATGGTAACAGAGGCAGTTAAGATCACCAAAGGTAAAGATGTTCACTTTCCTATTGTCCCCTTGAAAATTAACATTTTTTCAAGGCCTAGGAAGATAAGTTCAAATGTCTCAAGTCACATAACTTGCTTTTTGGTACTGGACGTGGGTCATGCGCATTCACTATAAACAATGAATGAGGAAGAACAAAAGGAAGAGTAAAGTAGCTAGTCAAGTAATAGTAACTATTTTGAGTGGGAAGGACAAGATGCATTGGAAGGAAAAATAAATCAACTGTATGGAAGGAATCATGAGTGGAGGAAAGAGAAAGACTTTTATATTCACAATTAGCAGAAGGTTTCTATAGTCAAAGGGGAGAGAATACTGGGCACCAATAAGAGTGAAAAGACAATACTGAAGTAACCTGAACTAAGTGTCCTTGTATATTTTGATTCTGTAAAAGTAAGTGTTGGAACTTGTCTTATGCTATATCTTGGTAAAAAGAAAAAAAACCTGACACTTCAAATGCATGCTCAAAACTGTTCTAGGCTAAAAAGCAACAAGTGGCAATGATTGGGAAAATATTAGTTAATGCTGTGATTTTGATAAAATTCTTTATTATTCAGGTCCATTATAAGAAACATCCTGACTCCTCCAATACTTTGTTAAATCAGGCTACAGTGATGAAAAAAAGACCTTTTCAAATGTTTCACATCCAATGGGAATGTGAATCCTGGGATGAATTGGATTTATTAATTGTAATACATTTACCCCTATTTCTTAAATTTCTACCTAATCTTTAATTCTCTATACTATATGCCCAATTTTGATATCATGACAAATATATAATTTTCTAGACAAAAGATTCTACTGATTTATGTATATTGCCACCTAAGAATGACATTTGAAATCTGTAGTAAACATGGCAATGTACAAGCCCAATTCCTAGTTCAAAAAAGGATTTGATGACTAGTTGCCAGGAATGACAGCTTTCAGCTATTAATTCATCCTAGGATTGCCTTAGCTGCAGTGAGCCACCTCCCTCAAAGTCATGTCCTTTCCAGGACACCTCCATGTAACATCTGATGGAGTTGGAATAAAAAGTCCTAGCTAGTTGGGGCAGCCTTTACAGGTAATTTAGCACCAGCTCTCACTGGCTCAGTCAAGTGGGTTTAGTCGAGGCTGTTACTAGACCTATAACACTGCTGGATTTGTTCCTCAGCCAAATCTTGCATCCTTTCTCTCCCTTCCAAGGGACTCGACTCCAACAAAGATCACTCCATAATAAACATCTTGCATGTTAAACTCCACTAGAGTTTGCTTCTAGAAAACACAACCTACCATAGAATCTCAAAAATTAATGTTAATAATACCTGAGTACAAACTATCAGATTATACTTAAACTATTAAGATATGTGAAAACACAGTCAACTAGGAAAGAAGTAACTTATTCTCTGTGTGCATGAGTTTCTCCTTCAATTGATTATGTCATTCCGAATTAAAACAACTCACTTGATGATAATGGAAAGTGTCAGTGTCAATGTCAGTGCACATGTCAAAAGCATGCTTGGAATAGTACATCGAGTAGAGGCTTGATGAATGGAGAGCGACTTGCTGGATTATGCTCCTGCCAAATAGTGCAATGGTAAATAAAATTGTTAGAAATGTCATAAAATAGATGATAGTTTTCCTCTCTGAAAGGTAAAAGACAAGCTCTAACAGCAACAAAAACATTCTTAAAAACTTTCTTTAATGTAAACAAATTTCATTTCTCATAATGACAGCTGGTGGATTATGGATTCTTGTCAATGATTTAAAAATGAAAAAAGACAGGCTAATCTGGGACCCATAATGGGAATAATTGACTAAAATGAACAAAAATGCAGCTGTTTCTCCTTGTGAAGTAGAAAAATATCAGTTTTATCATTTGCTTTCTTTGCCTTTTTCTTCTTAGTTTGGTATTTTATGTTACTGAGTGTATATGGTTTTCAGCTATATTTTTTGTTTTTCCAGCCTTTATTTTTAGAATGACATACCACATAAATCATTCCTTTGAGGATTTCTTGGTGCTTTATTACATTATTCACTTTCTTCCTTCTATACTAAAATGTTAACACATTCTGGAGTACATAAAGGCTTCTATCACAAATACATAATTCTTGAAATTGGAAATGTCTATTGGAAGTCATTAAATAAAAATGCAAACTTATTTCTCTTATTTTAGTAGATAATTACCATGTACACTTTGACCCATAAAATATAATTGCCACATGCTTTCAAGAGCACCCTTATTGTATTATTAAAAATAAGTGCTGTTTTATTTTAACACAATAAAACTATAAAGTTATGTGTTCCTTTATTAAAATTTAAAATCTTATTTAAAACTTGTATTGTTTATTTATATGTTATATATGTATATTATATATACATACATAATGCATTTTATGTTAATGTAATAGAAATTAAATTTACTAAAACATATCATACTCTAATAGATACAATAGAGAAGAGAAATGTCACTTAAAACATGTTGGACCCAACAGCGCATGTATGCACCAGAAAAGTTTTTGAAGGAGTGGTTTACCCTAACTAGATCTCAAGTTAGAACATTGTAGCAACCCCAACAAAAACAATTACGATGTGAGCAACACAAGGATACAGAAGGACACATGAAGTTTATAAGATAAAAATTCAAAGTCACAGTTTTATCAAAATAAAATGTATAAATATTTGTTGGTCTAGCTACTTAGACTTCTTTATGATTAATGCTCTTTTTGTTTGCCAAATATTTTGGTAATAGCATTGTGCTGCTCATTTTTGTGAATTACCTTTCCATTATTTCATGTTACGGTGGCCAATGTGCCCTCTGCCATCCCAGGCATCTATCAGTGGTCTGTGGGCTGGGCTCTTGATCCAGGGAGGCCAATGGAAGGCTGTTTCTTGAGGCTTAGATACAAATTCTGAAAGAAAAATCTCCCTTTCTTTTGGCTTTGCTATACCAGGAATATGCATCTTGGAAACTGATGTTGCCCTTTAATCTGGATACATTGAAGAAGTCTATTTGCTGAAAGAGATAATGAGTTCAACGCACAGAGAGAAGCAAAGCTGAAAGGTAGAGAAAGACTCTCACAAATTCATTGAGCCCTGTTCTGTTACTCCTGGATTTCAAAGTTATATGAAGAAAGCGCTTTGAATTTGCTTAAGTCTAGTTTAGTTCAATTTCTGTCATTTACCACCAAGAAAATCTCTACTAATTACCACACATGCATGCTCTCAGACTCACAGGTACTCACACAAGCATATATGGCATAGTCTACATTCCATGCATACTCTTATTTAATGTATTCACTAAATAACATATGATGTTATTTGGCCATGTTTCTGTTCAATACATACAGGTATAATTCATCCATTTAGCTGGCTGCGTGTATTACATGTACTGGATATACTATCATTTAAATTGTCTCCCATAGGGACATATAGAGTTGGTTAATTTTTAACAAAGTTTCACCAGTCAATCATATTTTCATGCATTCATTCATTTATTCATTCTTTGAAGTTTTCTCTGAATAAGACTTTTTGAAAAATATTGTCATTGTCTCTATAAAGGTTAGAATTAGTGAGAAAGATATGTGCAACAATATTTCCACTACACATCAACATAAAATGAATGTGATACGCAACCTACAACCTAATTCCTGTATGAAGCATGATGATTTGGTAAGGTTATTCTAACACATTCATTTTAATGGAAAAATTGAAATTAACTAAAAATTAAACTTTTAACTTTTGTTATTCAGTATGAAAGACAGCTTTTGTTTATCACCAATGGTCAGGGGAAATTTCCTTGTTCTAGAAGAGGGATAAACTTTCGAAAGAAAGAGGGAGCCATTTTCTTCTTCTAGATTGGTCAGAAAAAATACAAAAAGGAATTAATTTTCGAAGAAAGGAATGTTTTAGTAGCTATTTCGATGAATAATAAAATATCTTTTGAGCAATAAATGGCTCAATAAAGTTAATGGGGTTTTGAAATGCTATACTTTTTCTAAGAATAATCCTTTTCTAAGAGCAGTGAATAGTCCAGATGAGCTGAAAAACATGGATTTGAATAGAGATAGGAGCTGGAGAGAAAGATATTTGTTATTGGTTGCTAAAAATTCTTTATATTAACTAGGATATTAACACTTTAACTATATTACATATTTAAAATATTTATTCTCCATATGCCAATTGTGGGGGCCTTATACCTTTATGATTTTTTGTTTGTTATTCATTTGCCTGCTTATTTTTAAGAGGATTACTTTAAATGTAGTCAATATATTTGATTTTTCTTTATAACTTTTTTCTTTCTTGTACTTGCCCATTCCCCATCTAAAACTTATAAATATTCATATATTAATATATATTTTTGTTCCTTTAGGGGGAATTTTATTTATATTTTTATTTGTATTTACATATTAATTAAGTGTTTGCCATATAGATTCTTTGTTGAATGAAAGCATGACAGCATGAATAAACTCTCTGCATGTTATTTTGGTATATGTTTTGAGGAGATAATGTTATTTTAATATTTTCTTAATATTTGCCAATAATCCCAGTGCCACTTTTTAAATAATTTGGAATTTTCCCATTGATTTGAAATGTCACTTTGATCATATGCTAGTTGAGTTTGCTATGAACTTTCTCTTCTGTTATATTGACATATTCATCTTCTGGTGCCATTGCCACATATTTTCTTCAGAATGTTACACTAGTACATTTGACAAGTACCTTTAAATATTAAACTTTTCATATTATTCTGGTTATATTTGCTTCTGAATTATTTGAGAAGATTGTTAGAATCATATTGTTGCTTCAAAACAACTTTTTATTCAAATGAGAAATGTTTTACAACTGTGAGTTTAATTTGAGAAATTGACTTAGTTCTAATATTTTCTTCTCATACAATAACATTGACTTTATTTCATGTAAATATTTTATTTATTATAGATAAAGATTTAAGAATGATATTTATGATAGAATGATGATTGAGATTGTTAAGTTTAATAAGTTTACTGAGGTTGAAATAAATGGGGAAGAGAGAGTAGAGCTAAGGATGGATGTTTGGTTAATGTAAAGATAATTTAGATTAAAAGAGAAAGAAAACTGAGTGACGGAGAATGAATATTTACTTAATAAGTGTTTGTGGATTGAAAGAAGTAAGGAAAGGAGGAAAATGTAAGTGTACAGTACACTAAGTTCAAGGAAAATTGAGGCAGAGCAAAAGTTACTGAACTTATAGTTTAGTAAGCCATTGGTAACCATTGCTTTCTCAACTTTTTATCTTGAAAATTTTCAGTGTACAGACTATTTTAAAGACATGTACACAGAACATTTTATACATACAACTTATATTCAAGAAGCATTAACATTCTGCCATATTTGTTTTCTCTCTCTCATAAATATATATATATATACACACACACGTATATAGCTAAAAATAATGTACAGATACCTCGAAACTCTTTTTCTCTCTAAATGCTTAAACATGAATTTTCTAAAACTAAGGTCATAGGTTTATATAATCACAATATCATTATCAATTCTAAGAGATTTAATAGTTTTACTAACATCTATAATTTATCCCATATTCGATTTTCCCAAAATAACTCCAAAATGTCTTTTATACGATTATCTTTTAAATCAGAATCCAATTTAATTTCATATATTACATTTTGTTGTTCTGTCTTGAATCTTAATCTAACTAAAATATTCGTCGGAACTCCTTTTTATGACAGTTGTCTTTCTTGATGGCTTTATCTAATTATTTCCTTTGGTAAGTTTTAATGTGTTGATTTATTTACTATACTTCCTGTAGTCTTTAAATTAAGATTAAAGACTTGCTTACAAACATTTTAAATAATTATTTGGAAGAATTCTTCTTGGTTGACATGTAATCATATTGCAGCATATCAGGAGACTCATTATTAGACTGTTGCATTTTTAGAAATCATATGGGTAAGAAAGGGACTACTCTTTTAAATATACATAATTTTCTTTTCTAACTTACAATTAAAAATGATGTGATACTCTAACATCATAACAATATACTCGTCTACAAAAATTTTTCAACTAATGGTTTCAGCAACTGTTAATGATCATTTTTCTGAATCAAATATGTCATTAAGGGTTACAAAATGGTGATTTTTCTAAGTCCATTTGTCTTTCTATATTTAATCACTGGAATTCTGTAAGAGTTTCTTTCTCACTTGGGATGTACTACATTTCTGCATCTAAAGGAATAATCAAAGCTTAACTTCTTCACTTATCAATATTAAGGGAAAGTAGTTAGTGTAATAATATCCTCTGTTACAATCAAGCTGACTTTTTTTTCAAGTTTGTAATCAATATTGCAATGAACTACAGTCATTATTATTTTTGATAATCATGTTGTCCTAAATTTAAGACAATAGAAATCACTTCAAACTGATCCCTTTATCTTTTTGATAGGCCTCTATTAATCTTTGAGTATCTCTTTGCTTCTGGCAAAAGATATCACAGTACTGGAATCAGCTTTGCTGGAATCAAAGAACCCTGGCCCCATTGCTTGAAAATGTGATTTAAAAATAGAGATTTGGGTCTGTGTGGTTTTCATTACTACTGGTCTGTCATTGTCCTTGGAACTGTTTCATGTACAAAATTAGAAAAGGCAATTTGGAAGCAATTTATATTTTAGAAGAATTATTTATTTTACATGTGCAAAAAATATCATAGGAAAAGAGACAGAATAGGGAACTGAGTGGTAAGAAAATTTGTATAAATTTACTGCCAGCGAGGATGATAAGAAACAGATGGTTTTGAAAGATACAGAGAAAGTAGATTTAGCAGTTCTTTGTGCTTAACTGGTTATAGACAGTGAAGCTATGCGACAGTCAAGGATTCTTTTAGGCTTCCAGTTTGTGAAACTAGGTGAATGGTGGTGTCATACATTGAACATATTTGGGAAGATCAAAATGAATTTAATTTAGAACATGTTGAGACTGAATGTCACTAAGTTATATTATTATTGAGTCTCATAAATCCTTAGTTAGTAATCCACCACTCACCCAAACAATAAGCTTTTGAAGCTAATTCCCATGACATAAGTACATTTGTTTGCATTACCATATTTAAGACCATGCTTATGCTTTGTAGGGCCCTGTAAAAACTCAGTTATATTAGATTGAGAGTAATTTTTTGTTTTGATTTTGGTGGTATAACTTGTATATAAATACTTGAAAATTTTATACTATTTTTTGTTTGCTTGTTTGTTTGTTTGGTGTAGACAGGGTCTAACTATGTTGCCCTGGCTGGTTTTGAACTCTTGAGCTTAAGGTATTCTTCTGCTTCGGCCTCCCAAAGTGCTGGGATTACTGGTATGATCACCATACCCAGTCTATTATTTTCTAATCAGATCTTTCATTGGTTAGAGAACATTGATGTTCACACATACATCCTTGGATGATAAAATCCTTTTTAAGAAAAGCTTCAGAAATATAAATTTTATATACATCTATATTCAATTTAAATTTCTCTGTATTTGTTATGGCCTTGATATATTTTATTTACAGAGATGATTACTATTTATGATGTAAGCCTTTAGATAAGTCATATAAGTATTAAAGAGTATGAATATTGTACACAGTTACATGTGAATTAAAATGTTACTAAATTGTAAATGGCCTTTAAACAAAATAAGAAAAAAATCATGAAAATATTCAAATGCATACATATAATTTTTAAACATGTTCTATTAATGTGAGGAAATTTTCAAAAGAAATTATTAAAAAGGTTCAGTTAAATATTCACTTGAATTAGATTGATAATTAGATGAAAACACATATTTTATTTTTTTCTCAAATTTTCTAGACAACTGATTAAATTTTTCTCTGTTGTTAGCTAAAAGGTTGGCACCTCTCTTTTATTTATCTCATTCACTTAACATATCTTCTAAAATGTTACTTTCTTCATCCCTTTATCCCTCCACAAACCACAGACATTGTGAATAAAAAGATGTATAGGAGGCAGGGAGTACACTTCAAGACATTCCTTCTGGAAGAGGAAGACAGATCTGTATAGACAAGTAATAACAGAGTGCAGTGAGAGCACAGAAGGCGGGGCAAACATTAGCTTGGGAGATTCACAAAAGACCTACAAGCCGGGTCTTGAATGATGGATGAGGGTCGAGTGGCTCTGACAGAGATGGATAGTTCTCCCAATTTCTCAATATCTCTTCTTTCCCTATTTGGCAGTAATACAAGTTTAAGCTTATCACATGGCTGCTCAGTTAAAAATTAAATTTCCAAGCTTCTTTTGCAGCCTGATGTAACCCTATCTTTAGGTTCTGGCCAGTGGATGCGAGAGAAGTGATATGTGCAAAGTTTTCCCATCTTTGTGTGAGTTAGGACACATAGTAGGCTCCTGTAATAAAAAGAATTAAAAATATTTGGGACCAAACATAGTAGATATTTATTTCACACACACACACACACATAACTGTATTTGCCTTGGTGTGGGAACTAGAGATTGTCAGGGACCCAGGATCATCCTGAAAGTTCTGCTACCTTCAGCTCGTGACTTCCACGGGGTCATACACAGTGGCTGCTCCAACTTCTACCGTCACAGGCAGCAGGAGAGAGACACAAGCAATGGACTGCACAAGCAATTCTTGAGGTTGAAAGAAAGATTAAAAATTTGGAAAGTATAATAAGTATATTTATATAACTTTACAGTAGCTTAAATCCATAATTTATTAGAAAATTATCAAATATAATATACAGAAATAAATCCACATGATAAAAGTAAAATTTGCAGTTTAATTAATTAAAATAATAACTTAAAAATTTCCCAAAAATAAATATGAAGAATTTCTGAAAAATAAAACTTTGGGACATTGACTAGAGATTCTTAATAGGTTCCACAGATTATATCTTAGAACATGGAAAATATGTCATAAGCAGAATTTTAGAAAATTGAAGACTGCATGTGGCTTTCAGAGCACATGTTAAGAAAGCTAAAATATAAAGGACTTTGAGCATTTTGTGTTTTAAAAAACACATGACTTTTAAAGTGTTTAATTAAAAACACAATATTTTCTTCCAAAGCCATTTGTTATTCTCTGTCAAATTTATATTAAAATATAAAAGATGAATTTATATACACAAGTGTTTGTAGGCTATGTAAATCAATATTTACTTAAAACAACCCTCATTTGGCTTCTTATATTTCTCCATAGGCCTACATTTTTTTATCACCTTAAAACATTACATTTAATGGTACTTGAATAATTCATTTTTATGTAATCAGTCATTCTAGAACCAATATGTGGCTAATCAATAATAGGGCTTTCCCTTTAAAATGGATTAAGAATCAATTTCCATGGTAAATAAGCAGGATGGAAACATCAATATCAATTACAAAAAAGAGGGAAAATAAAAATAATAAAATCAAAGATCACTGCACCATTTCATTAGGAAGCTTAAGCTACTGGAGAAAACTGTCTGCAGGTTCTCACCAGTACTTTACATCAGGTTTGGCTCATACTGTTAGCATAGTATCAAAGACTAATGGAGCTAGAGGTGATAAAGACATCACGATCAAATCTTTCTCTTTACAACAGGAATCAAGATCTGGAAAGGATAGCTGATTAGACCAAGACCATACTGCTAAAATACTGAGATTAGAAGGGGCTTTTGAAGTCATTTTGTTTAAATTAACATCCAGGAAGAAAAATCCTCTTTTCAACATTTGAGAAGATATTTGAACACTTTCAGCTATCCAGATTTTACAGTCCTAGAGCACAGATTAGAGTGTTACATAAATTCCTTTCACAAAGATTTAACACCTACAGTATACCAGGGACTATGCTAGGCTCTGGTGCAATACAAACAAATAGAAGTAATAAAAACAAACAATACAGAAGCTAGTCCCTATGTTCATGGAGATTGTAGTCAGGTGCAGAAAGTAGATGTAAATCATATAAACAAATAATTATGAACTGTCATGAATGTTATAAAGGACTAGTGTAGGATCATATGAGGGTGTGTAACAGGATGACCTGATCTTGTGTTACTAATCACAGGAGGCTTACCTGTAGTTGTGCCATGCAATTTGAGATCAGAAGTTGAATAGCTGAAAGCAGAGTGAAGAGTATTCCAACTAAAAAGATCAACGTTTTGAAAGGCATTGAGCCAGGCAAAAATATGATGCGAAGAGGTGTTAAGTAGGGCAGTAGTTGTTGCATAAGAGCAGAGAGAAGGGGACTGGCTTGTATGAAAAGGCTAAGGATGATACAGGATTTGTAGGCCAAGCTAAAGATTCTAATCCTTGTGCTGGCTCCATTTGATAACCAGTATATTAACAAGGAAATTAATATCTTTATACTTCCTATCTCCTAAATTCTATAGTACGAAGAATTCTATCTGATTTGCTTGCATCATAAGGTAGCTGTGAGTTCATTTTTAAACATTCAGAAGAATTGATAATTCAGTTGACAGATGGAGAAGTTGATTTCTGTATTCACTTGATAGCTATATCTACAGGGCCAGTCATCTCCAGGTTGTGAACGTGTAATGTAGTTATACTGGAAAGAGAAATAAAGGTGTAGTGCCAAAAAGATCTATAGTGTTCAAGGCTGGAGAGACTGAGTCTTCAGAGAACTCCTGGGGGAAATGAAGGCAAAGCATATTGTCAGGAAAGTACACATATACCTGCACTTAGAACAGTGCGCATACCTTGAGCTAAACTATAGAACAGTCACTATACCTGGAGCCACGTGTTCTGGTAATCAATCTGGGTAAAATGAGTAGTCTATTGATATATGTTTCAGGACCATGGATCCCAAGTGGAATCTTAATACTGTTCAGAAATTTTACACTGTTTCATTCTTGTATGACTATTATACAGGTTCCCTTTTCTCCCCATATGCCCAAAATCTTCTGTCCCATTCTCACTCTTAGTTGATGACTACTTCCTGTTTCACTCTGAAAACTGCAGCAAGCAGGAGAGAACTTTTGGAAACTCTCATCATCATATAAATCTCCTACCAGCATCTGACCCATAAATTCTATTTTTCCACCTAAATAACACATTAACTTTTCATGCTTTTATCTAAAGTCATTCATTTTTGCGCTATAAACCATTCATTCTGGCCTATTCATGGACCTGGACTCATATACAAACTCTCCACATGTAGCTGTGCTCCCGCATAACTTTTTACTATTCCTTGAATCATTCCCATCAGCATCCAAAGAAGTTGTTATGACTTCCTACTAACAACAACCACAAACTCTAGATTTGACTGCCTCCACAGAATATTGCTCTATTTATTGTCTCTCTGTTTGTTTGTTTATTTATTTATTTAAGAGAAGGTCTTGCAGTATTGCCCAGGCTAGAGTGCAGTGGTGTGATCATAGCTTACTGCAGCCTTGAACTCTTGGGCTCAAGAGATCCTTCCACCTTGGCCTCCTAGGCAGCTAGGTAACTAGGAATACATGCATGCACCAACGTGTCTGACCTCTCTTTTAAAAAATTAAACTCTATTTTTTAAAAATTCAGTGTGATTCCTTGCATGTATCTTTCTTTTTCTTTATTTCAAAGTATTACGGGGGTACAAATGTTTTTGGTTACATGGATGGCTTTTGTAATGCTTGAGTCAGGGTTAAAAGTGTGCCCTTTACCGAGATGATGTTCACTGTACCTATTAGGTAGGTTTTCGCCCATCCCCTCCCCACTGCCTGACTTCCATTGACTTTTACTTCCCTCTACACACTCTATAGGAAAGATGTCTAATGTACTATATCCAAATCAAATTCTCTTCTCTCTTAAATCTAATCCAAACAGAATTTCACCCCCACCACCCCACCAAAGTGCTCTTACTGAGATCATAAATCACCTCTATGTTCTCAAATTCAATGAGTAATTCTCAGTCCTCCACTCTCTTATCAACAGCATTTGACACAGTTGATCATTCCCTCCTTCTTGATATACTTTATTCACTTGGCTTCCACCAAACTCTCTTGGTTTTTCTCCTACATCATTTCATTGGCTGTTTTTGCTCTGTCTGTTTCATTTGATGATTTCTTCTTCTTTTCTCAACCACTTACAGTAGGTGTGCCCCAGGACTAAGTCCCAGGTCCTTGATTTTCTTTGCTTTTTTATCTTAAATGTTTTCCACTGATATCATGGAGCCCCATTTACAAATATAATTTATATCCTGACTACTCACAAATTCATACCTTTACTCCAGGCATGCCTCCTGAACTTCAGACTCATATCTGTCTGCATACTTTGTACATGCATGCATGTGTGTGTGTGTGTGTGTGTGTACTTTATGGTTAATCCTTCACATTTCTTTTTCCTTTCCTTTGTAACTAGTGAATATATCAGGAAATGCTATTAGTTTTATCCTCACGTTCATACAGAATGCAATTATTTATCTCTATATCCAATGATACTAAGGTTCCACCATCTCTTCCAATCACAGTGGCCAGGTACCCATCGTCTTTTCCAAGCTTCCATCATCTCTCTCTTGAATTACTAAACTAGCCTCTTAACAGTTTCTGTCTACTTATAGTTTATTCTCACCAGAGTCAGAAAGATGCTTTTAAAAATAAGTCAAGTCATGTTCCACCTTTGCTCAATGCTGCCCAACAGTTTTTCATTGAACTTGAAATAATGTCTGAAGTTATTTCAATAGCCAAAATGGTTCTACATCATTGGGACTCCCTTCCTCCATTACATCTCTCACTTCCTGTCCTACACTTGACCTTCCTTACTCCCCTCCACCCACACTGGTCCTCTTGCTTTTTCCCAAAGTCATGGAGCACTCTTGTACCTCAGGACCTTTCTGTTGCTGATTGCTCTTCCCATTGTTAGCTGGGTGCTTGCTCACTTATTCGCAGTTGTCATGCATTTGCTCATTTATACTTTCTCAATTAGGTCTTCTTTGATACTTCTATTAAAAATTGCATTGAATTGTTCTGGTCTTTACCTCCCTATTTCCTGCTTTAATTTTCTTCATAATGTTCTTACACTCTAAAACACCATATTGACACTTATTTATTTAGTTGTCTGTATATTATTCCTAAAATACAGGCTTTGTGAGAATGGCAATTTTTGTGTGTATATCCAGTATTGTGTTCCAGAGTTCAAACAGTGCCTGACTAGTAATAGTTGGTTAATACATACCTGTTGAACGAATGAAGGTAACTATGTTATAGTGCATGAAACCCAGTCACATGTCTGCAGAGGTATAAGCAGGAAGAAACTGAACAACTCATCCCACGTGTCCTATAATACAGCAGGAATTGGAAGCATGCGATACTACCGAAGGTGACAATGAGACATGATGTGAAAAGGAAAGTTATTAGATGTGTGTTTTAGAATCAGCTAATGGCTCTGTTCCCCGCTTCTACTGAGAATAGCAATTCAATAACTACTACTCCACCACTTCAGGTTAAAGGAAATTCATTCTTTGAGAAATGTTGGCAAAAATGAGAACAGGAGTGAGGCCATGGGCTGAAAACAAAAACTTAAAGGAAAATCTCTGTACAAAATATAGACAGACACCCTTAAGCTTCCTTCTCCCTCCTAATTTCGAGAATGCTAGTAGCCAAGCCCAAATGCCCAGGCAGTAGATTAGGGATTCTCTGGAGAAATAGTGGCCAGAGAGAAAAGACTTATATATTATAGGGCCTAGACAAAAGTCCACTCTCAGGTCAATAAATTCCAACTGAAAACATAAAAACAAAATGAATATTTTAAAGGCTCCTTCTTAAATACTGATAGACAATCAAGAATCAAAAACATCTAAGGAAGGCATAGAAAATGGGAAACCAAACAGACAAACAGAAAAGTGAACACTAAGGAGATAGAAATAAAGAAAGACAAATACTAAAAAAATACCCTCAATCAGAAGTGCAGAGAGCAAATATTTTCTCCCATTCTGTGGGTTGTCTATTTGCTCTAATGATAGTTTCCTTGGCTGTGTAGAAACTTTTTAATTTGATCAGATCCCATTTGTTTATTTTTGATGCTGCGGTGATTGCCTTGGGGATCTTCCTCAAAAATTCTTTGCCTAG
>CAUYPO010122367.1:0-12439 GCA_963574435.1 Cheirogaleus major
TCCTGGGCTCGAGCAATCCTCCTGCCTCAGCCTCCCGAGTAGCTGGGACTACAGGCATGTGCCACCATGCCCGGCTCATTTTTTCTATATATTTTTAGTTGGCCAATTAATTGCTTTCTATTTTTAGTAGAGACGGGGTCTTGCTCTTGCTCAGGCTGGTTTCGAACTCCTGAGCCCGAGGGATCCGCCCACCTCGGCCTCCCAGAGAGCTAGGATTACAGGCGTGAGCCACCACGCCTGGCCTTGCTGTGTCTTCTTATAAAGCTATAGCTAGCTCTGTAGCACACCATCTTTTCTTTCCTTTCTTCTCTGGCTCATTTCTGTGTTTCTCTCATTCTTGTTGTCCTGAGATTGTACCTCCATTAAAGCCTTAGCATGTAAGCTTTGCCCTGAGCTCTGGTTTTCTAGGGAAACAGGCTAAATTAAAATTACATTAACTTTATGATGAGTGGAGAGAGAGAGGAAAAAAGATTAAAAAGAATATAATGTTAAGGAAACTAAGGGAAATAAGAACTACCATTTTGAGCATCTATAATTTGCCATACTGTTTATATTTGTGCTGTCTAATCTCCACAGCAGAAACTTTTGGATTTGGTTGAAATGAAGGTCATTGGTGACTTGTGGAGAGTTGGTTCAGTGGAATAGTTAATTCTGGGCCAGACAGCCTGGATTTAGAAGTGAATAAGAGATGAGAACTTGGAGATGCAGAGGAAGGACTTCTTAAGAATATAGTAAGGGGGGACAGGAGTGATGGCTCACCCCCGTAATCCTAGCACTCTGGGAGGCTGAGGCGGGAGGATCGCTCAAGGTCAGGAGTTAGAAACCAGCCTGAGGAAGAGCGAGACCCCGTCTCTACTAAAAATAGAAAGAAATTAATTGGCCAACTAAAAATATATAGAAAAAATTAGCCGGGCATGGTGGCGCATGCCTGTAGTCCTAGCTACTCGGGTGGCTGAGGCAGAAGGATCGCTTGAGCCCAGGAGTTTGCGGTTGCTGTGAGCTAGGCTGATGCCATGGCACTCTAGCCCAGGCAACAGAGTGAGACTCAGTCTCAAAAACAAACAAACAAAAAGAATATAGTAAGGGAGGCCAGGGCAATGGCTTATGCCTATGATCCCAGCACTTTGGGAGGGAGGATCTCTTAAGCCCAGGAGTATGAGACCAGCCTGAGCAACATAGTGAGACCCCTTTTCTACAAAAATAGAAAAATTAGCCAGGTGTGGTTGTATATGCCTGTAGTCCTACCTACTCTGGAGGCAGAGGCAGGAGGACCCCTTGAGCCTAGGAGTTCAAGGCTGCACTGAGCTATGGTGATGCCATTGAATTCTGGCCTGAGCGATAAAGCCAGATCCCATCTCTAAAATCATTTATTTATTTTCATGTCAGATGGGTAAGGTACCAGTGTTACAACAAAGACTGAGGGAGGCACATCTCATACATGCACATGAAAACCCAATCATCATGCTTGTGAACTACAAAAAGATCCAACAATTTTTAATTGTTTAAATATTAAAAGAAGACTGTATTAAGGTAAAGAAAAGTGCTGGATTAATGGCTTGATGCATATGGAAGGAGAGTTTTTCACTATGTGGGAAATATGAACATGATCATGTGCTAAGGGCAAGGGTCCCATGGAAGAGACTTGAGATATGAAAGGGAAGAGAATGATGGAGGGAATCATGCATTTGGCTAACATATACTGAGCATTTACTATGCTCTAGTCTTTGTACTGGGCACAAAAATGGACATAAAAATGGGCCACCCTTGTTCTCTGCCTTCAAGGTTCACAGTCCAGAGGCTAAGGTAGAACAGGTGGAATGCATACCTAGATGTGTGTGCACAGAGGTGGCTTTGTGTGGCGCAAAAGGAAGAGACTGAAACAGATGAAGAGCTAGAAAGTGAGAGGAACTGCCAACTAGGCGGGAAGGAATAAGGGATAAATTATCAGAGGAATGTGGCCAGGCCAGGGGAATGAGGAAACGCCCTCTGCCCATGTCTCTGAGTCTGTCCCAGGGTTATCCCAGTGTTTTATTTGCTGGCACTTCCTGCTTACTCCAGGCTAGGCCTGTCTGAGTGAGAATGAAGAACAGAGTTCAGTTTCCCAGAGGACCCATGTACAAAGCAGGGTGGTAAGGGGGCCACCCCAGAAGCTCATAGCCAGGAGAAGCAGGGGACAGGCCTATGTTCCTTACCTAGATGAACAAAACCTGAGGCAAGACAGTGAAGGGAGATGCTAGTCTATACCCTCTGGTCTGGCCCCCAGCACGGCCTCCTAGACCTGTGGGGCCAGACCCAGTACTCTTGGAAAGAGAGGGAGACCTTAAATCTAGACTCATACCCCCAGGAGCTCACACCTGAGTGTCTTTCCATCTAGTAGTGTGTCATCCATTCAATTACTATGTACAAGATATTCTACAGGCCTGCTGAGTAATACCTTGAACGAGATCTTGACTTCATGAGCTGACCTTCTACTGGCATTGCAGTTAGGGTAGCAACACATGTAAGGAAAGCCTACGTTCCTTCCAATCCATGAATGTCTCTAAAGGATAGGATCATTCCTGAACTCTGGTCAGCTCAGAAACAAACATTAACTTTTCTGGAGGGAAGGGATGATACCAACTTGAGAAGACCTGATTAACTTTCCCAAAAATAGTGACAGTCCCTGCCAAGGTAGCCTCTAAGGCATTACTCTCCCTCTCAGGCTCCTTGGATCCTGTGGTCCAATTCAAGTGCCTGATGAAAGCCAGCAAGGCTGGCACCAGGCCCTGGCGACTGCACCATGCAGCAGCTACCTCATCCATTGAGATATGAGCTTCATTTCCTTCTCCCCCTAGAGGGACTTGGTCCTCAGAACCATTTCATTGCCTTTTCCCTGAGTCCAGTGCATCAAAGCAAAGTTCTTATTAGGTCATTAAGTATGAAATGTCTGACTTCCTTAAGTACTGAGTTTGACAGTTGATATCTCTGACATTTCACTTTGATACTTCTTGGGTTTTTTTTGTTTTTGTTTTTGTTTTTTTTTTTTGTGAAGGTACATCCTCATTCTTTCAAATGCACATTTTGGCTTGTAACTATCTTTCACCTTGTTGTTTTTAGAGCAATTTTTGTGAAACCATGGATAAGTAAAAAATTCCTGTTATTTTTGAATATGAGTTCCATCATAAAACCAATGCAGTGCAGACAGCTAGAAATATCAATGAAGTGTTTGGGAAGTACCTAGCTAATGAACACACAGTATGTTGATGGTTTGAGAAGTCCTGTTCTGGATATTTTAATCTTGAAAATGAGCCACATGGATAACCTGAGACCAAGGTGGATAATGATGAGCTGAAAGCTATAGTGGAAGCAAATCCATCTTAACCTATGTGTGAATTAGCAGCAAGGTTTGATTTTATTATTCCAACAATATTGGACCATTTGAACAAATCAGCAAGGTAAAGAAGCTGGATAGATGGGTACCACATGAATTAAAAGAGCGTCAGCATAGAAATCATCTCGAAACTTGCCTTTCTTTGCTGTCACAACATAAAG
The DNA here is from genome assembly GCA_963574435.1 of Cheirogaleus major. NCBI lineage: Eukaryota > Metazoa > Chordata > Mammalia > Primates > Cheirogaleidae > Cheirogaleus > Cheirogaleus major. The sequence goes on from CAUYPO010122367.1 coordinate 3,532, forward strand.
CCAAAGCATTTCTACACCCTATTGTGACGTATAATGAAAAATGGATTCTTTATGACAATCGCAAGTGTTTGGCACTATGGTTGGAGAAAGCTGAAGTGTCGAAACATAGTTGAAAACTGAATTTTCATCAGAAAAAAGCTAACGGTGTCTGTTTGGTGGTTCAGCACTGGTATTATCCACTACAGCTTCATGAAACCTGGTCAGTGGTTTACAGCGGACGTCTACTGCGACCAATTGGATAAAATGATGAGAATGCTTGTGATTAAGCAGCCAAGATTGGTCAATAGAGACAGGCCAATCCTCTTGCAAGACCACATATCACAAAAAACAACACTACTCAAGCTACAGATGCTGGACTTGGAAACTCTCTGTCATCCACCGTATTCATCAGACCTTGCAACAATTCTGCCACTTCTTCCAGGCTTTGGACCACTTCATGCGCAGAAAAATATTCAATTCTGAACAAGCTGTGGAAAATGCCTTTAGTAATTTCATAACCACTTGCCCTCCAGGCTTCTTTGCTGCTCACATAAACAAGCCACTGTTAAGGTGGCAAAACTGTGTTGATAGTTTAGGCGCATACTTTGATTAATTGTACATTGCTTCTTGTTTGAGATATAATAAACTACACTTTTGATTTAAAATCAGACACTTCATATTTAATGACTTAATAGTAATATTTGACTTCTTATGTTCCTTTTTTTTTTTTTTTTTTGAGACAGGGTCTTGCTCTGTTGCCAGGGCTAGAGTGCACTTACATCATCATAACTCACTGCAACCTTAAACTCCTGGGCTCAAGTGATCCTTCTGCATCAGCCTCCCAAGTAGCTGGGACTATAGGCATATGCCACCACTGCTGGTTAATTTTTCTATTTTTCATAGAGACGAGGTCTTGCTGTATTGCCCTGGCTGGCTTCAAGCAGTCCTCCTACTTTAGGATCTCAGAGTGCTAGGATTACAGGTATGAGCCACTGTGCCCAGCCTGACTTCTCATATTTCTTAATGCCAGGCAGAGTATCCTGGGGGGCAGATAGGAATACGCCCATCCATGAAAAGCAAACTTCCCATGGTAAGTTAATATATTTTTTAATTTTCTAGCTTATGCATCGGTCCTTTTTGAGTCTGTAAATGCTGGTAAACTCCTCTGAGTTAGGATTCTCTGACAAGGGTTGAGTTGGAGGCTTAGGCCCTGGGCTGCTGTAACCAAGCAAAGTCTTGCCCAAGCATCCAATCTGCATCCGTGGGTGCTGTGTGAATATAGTCATGCATCGCTTAGTGATGAGGATAAGTTCTGAGAAATGTGTCATTAGGTGATTTAATTGTTGTGCAAAATAATAGAATATATTACACAAACCTAGATGAGATATAGCCCACTGTACACCTAGGCTAGATGGTATAGCCTATTGTTCCTAGGCTACAAACCTGTCAGCATGTTACTGTACTAAATACTGTAGGCAATTGTAATACAGTGGTAAGTATTGGTGTATCTAAACATAGAAAATGTACAATAAAAATACAGTATAAAAGATAAAAAATGGTATACCTATATAGGACACTGGCCATGACTGGAGCTTGCAGGACTGGAAGTTGCTCTGGGTAAGACAGCAAGTGAGAGGTAAGTGAATGTGAAGGCCTAGGACATTACTGTACACCACTGTAGACATTATAAACACTACACTTAGGTTAAACTAAATTTATTTTTAAAAATTTTCTTTCTTCAATGATAAATTAGCCTTGGCCTACTATAACTTTTACTTTATTAATTTTTTAAACTTTTTGACTCTTTTGTAATAACACTTAGCTTAAAACAAATACATTGTACAAAAATATTTTCTTTAAGGTTTCTATAAGGTTTTTTCTATTTTTAAAATTTTTATTTATTTTTTTATTTTTAAACTTTTTTGTTAAAAACCAAGACACAAACACACACATTAGCCTAGGCCTACACAGGGTCAGTATCATCAACATCACTGTCTTCCACCTCCACATCTTGTCCCACTAGAAGGTCTTCAGAGCAATAACATACATGGAGCTGTCATCTCCTATGATAAAAATACCTTCTTCTGGAATACCTCTTGAAGGACCTGCCTACGACTGTTTTATAGTTAACTTTTTCTTTATAAGTAGAAGGAGTACACTCCAAAATAATGATAAAAAGGCTGGGCATGGTAGCTCATACCTATAATTCCAGCACTTTGAGAGGCTAAGACAGCAAGATCACTTGAGGCCAGGAGTTCGAGACCAGCCTGGGCAACATAGCAAGACCCCATATCTACAAAGATAGAAAAATTAGCTGGATGTGGCAGTGTGTGCCTGTAGTCCCAGCCACTCAGGAGGCTGAGGTGGGAGGATTGCTTGATCCAGGAGTTGGAGGTTGCAGTGAGCTATGATCAGGCCACTGCACTGCAGCCTGGGCAACAGAGTGAAAATAAAATAATGATAAAATATAGTATAATATATATATAAACCAGTAACATAATTGTGTATTGTCATTATTTACTATGATGTACCATACATACTGAAAGGACTGCCTTGCTAGTGAAATAACAGAAAAATTATCCTAGTTTCTCAGAAAGGGCTAAGGTCGATCATATGCACTCTCTGGCTAACAGGCAGCCCACGGAGTTCTGTTTTCACAACATCTGAAAAGAGCTGAGCAAACAGAGAGGAAATGTAAAATTCTTCTGTTTTACATTGTCCAGACCTATTTGCTTTACCGCCATTGGAGTTCTTGAATGGGGGTGTGGGGGGTGGTGGTATGAGCTTCAGGCCTCACTTCCTGTCCAGCTAACAAGATCTTTGACATCTTGCAGCTGCTTCTGTTTTCGGCTTACCACTAAGAAAAAGAGAGAAGTGGGTACAACAGTACCCAGCTAATTAGGATATAGCCATAAATCATCTTCACCCCTTTTACTACCCCTAAATAAAAAACCTGAGTAACTGGTATTCTACACATAATACACTCTCCCTCTTTCACTTCCGTGTTGGCCCTTTTTACATCTGGAAAAGGTAAAATAAACTTTTCTTCTTTCTATCCTAATCTTTGTGTGAGAAATCTTTCTCAAAACAAGTGTGTACTAGCTCACCCCCTAATACATACTATAATTGTATGTGCTATACTTTTATATGACTAGCAGTGCAGTCGGTTTGTTTACATCAGCATCATCACAAACACGTGAGTAACACATTCACTGTGACATTATGACGGCTACTACGTCACTAGGCAATAGTAATATTTTAACTCCATTATAATCTTACAGGACCATTGTAGTGTGTGCGCTCAGTCACTAACCAAAACATCTGTATGCGGGGCATGAGTATAGTTAGGAAGCTCTAAGAGTAGACCATATTTAAGATAATAGTGACTCAGACCAGGGTAGAAGTGATAAGGTGGTAAGAAGTGGTCAGATTCAGAATATATATTGAGGAGACTGCTGACAGGATGGATTAGATGAGGGTATGAAGGAAAGAAGAATAAAGGATAATCCCCTGGGATTTTGACCTGAGCAACTGGGCAAATGGGAGGTGTCTTATACCAGATGGAGACCTCTAGGAAAATAGTATATGAGTAGTAGGGAGAAAAGAATTCTTTTCAGACAAGTTGAATTTGAAATGCCTATAAGACATGAGAGAGGGGAGCCACGTAGATTGTTGGATATAGGGGTCCAGAGCCCAGTGGTGGGGTGTAGGCTGTATAAATGATGTCTAAGGTCTTGAAACTAGATAAGCTCACCTAGGGAATGAGTGAGAAAAAAATGAGGACCACAGACTCTGTTTGGGAGGGTCCTGCAACATTTAGAAGCCAGGAAAAGAACCCAGAAAAGGAACAACCAATAAAATAAAAGAAAAATCAGGAAAGTGCAAAATCCCAGAAGCCAAGTAAAGAAAGCCTTTCAAGGAGAGAATGATCAGCTAGGATAAATGCTACTAAGAGGTAAGGTAAGATGAGGCCTGAGGCTTAGCTGTTGGATTTGGCGTAATGGTGGCCATTGGAGATCTTGGTGATAGAGGCTTCCCATGAAGTGGTATAGACCAGGCTTGATTAAGTAAGAAAAGAATTGGAGTTGAGAAAGTGCATATAAGCAACCCTTTTAGGAATTTGCTATAGCAAAATGGGGCAGTAGTTGGAGAAGTCATGAAGTCAAGGGAGGGATTTTTCCCCCTGAATTGGGAGGTACGGTATTACAGTAGGTTATGTGCTGATTCAGCAGAGTGAGGAAAATTGACAATCCAGGAGAAAGAGACACAAATTTTAGAAGCCATATCCTTGAGTTGGCAAGAGGGCATAAACTCTCATGTATTCTAGGCCTTCACTAGGACAGCAGACTAATAAATACTTTCTAAAGTAATAGATGCCTTCATTGGAAGAACATGCAAAATAAAAAAATGTTAAATAAAAAAAAATAGTAATTGATGCCTTCTGATCTCTAGTATCTCATTTAATCTTCACAGTAATCCAGCATGTTGATATTATCATCCATATTTTAAATTGAGTGTCAAGGGAGCTTTACTGACTTGCCTAAGATGACATAGTGATGAATATGGGAATAAAACGTTCGCCTAATTTCAAAGAGTGTTCATTTCACCAAGATCAATAAAGGTTTTTGCAGGAATGCACGAATGAAGAGTGTACACAGAAGTGTACTGAGAAGTTGGATAGCTGTTGTGGAGTGCCTAGAATGTCAGGCTGAGGAACTGGGGATCTCACAGCCCTGAAGCTCCAACCTGAAGGTTGCCCAACTAGACTGGTTGTGAATCAACCAGGATAGTTGTTGTTTAGATACAACTGTGTTTAAATTCTTGCTGTGCCCCTTAGTGGCTGTATGACCTTGGGCAAATTTCCTCATCTGTGAAATGAAGATTTTAGTACCTACTTTTCTGATATGTTTGGGGATTAAATGGATGTAAATTTACAATGGATGTAAATTGCCTGGTGGTATATAGTAGAGACTTAGTAAGTGGTGTTAGGTTTCAGTCTGAAGCCATTGGTTCTTGGCACGCTCATGGCCAAAAATGACCAGACACGCCAAAGTTAAGCAAGCATGAAAATGAGGTTTATTGAGGAGATAAAGACAGGATTATAGACCAAGAGCAAGATATAGGTTTACAGAGCATGGTACATATGCCACAGGTGACGACCGGACCCACTGTCTCAGCAGGGCAGGCAAAAGGAAGGGCAAAGAGAGAGAGAGAGCTTGGTTGTGGTCTGCATCCTATTTTATAGAGTCCAGATAGGGACTTCCCTTGTGGTTCAGAGATCACATGGAATGACTTTGATTGGAGAGTTGGGAGTCACATGACCTGAGCCTTAACTATGCATATGGGTTCTAGGTCACTTTCCAGACTTTACGGTACCCATGTGGCTTGGCCCATGGGCTAGAGAGTCCTCTGCATTCTTTTGCAGCTGGTGTGCCAAGTTCTGATTGGCAGATTTGTAGGGTATTCCCTCCTCTCCCACGTATGGAGAATTAGGGTTGGGCAGGAACAAGATGGGGGCAACAGCACCCACTTTCATCCCTAGAAGACCCAGAATCCCTCACTATCTACCTAACAGTGGTAATGATTATTATTTGTATTTAGAGTAGGCTGCTGCAAGCTAAGCTGGATAGGAGAACTGTTCCCTCCCCTCTCCCAACCCATCCAGTGAAGCTACTGAAAACTGCTATCCAGCCCTGACAGAGACAGCAGGACTCTGGAATGGAGGAGGACTCTGTTCAGGGTTGCACTCCCGCCCCCTCACACCACACACACATGCACATACACACAGGCACACTTACACAAGTATACACACACAATTATGTAGAGAGCTACAGCTATTGGCATAAAAGCTATAGTTATATCAGGGCAGGAATCACAGTCACAAAGAGCAATGATGCAGAGAAGTGGTGGAAAGGAGGCTGTAGCCAACCAAAACCATTGCACTAAGTCTGGAAAGTGAGGGAGAAGAGGAAGTCCTGTGGGCAGGGCTGGCAAGTCAAAGGAAGAACCACTGAAGGAAGCAGACAGCCTGTCATATGGTGGTGCAGATTTCCCCAGTCAACTGCATTTCCTAATTTTACATCCTTCTATTGCATATGTTACCCACAGAGGCTGCTCTGTGCTAAAAGTGAGTAGAAGTGATTGATTTATTCATTCAATCAGCAGACATAATGATATCTACCACGCGCCAGGAGTTTTTTAGAAGACTAGACTATTGTTGGTCAGAGAGTTAAAGGAAGGTAGAGAAGGGCAGTCTGAGCAGAGGAACTAACATGTGCCAAGTTGTGGAGAAATAAAGCAGGATGTTACATTCTAGGAACTATATGTGGTTTGATAAGAAAAGAGCATAACTGACTAACCATTTAGGAAAAAAAATGTTAGACTCCTACCATATACTAGAAACAAAAGTAAATTTCAGAGCCGGGCATGGTAGCTCATGCCTCTAATCCTAGCACTTTGGGAGGCCGAGGCAGGAGAATCGCTTGAGGCCAGGAGTTCAAGACCAGCTTGAGCAATAATGAGACCCCATCTCTACAAAAACTATAAAAATTAGCCGGGCATGGTGGCACGAGCCTGTGATCCCAGCTACTCAGGAGGCTGAGGGAGGAAGACTGCTTGAGCCCAGGAGTTTGAGGTTGCAGTGAACTATGACACCACTGTACTCCAACCTGGGCAACAGAGTGAGACTTTGTCTCTGAAAATAAATAAATAAATAAATAAAATGAGGCTGGGCACGGTGGCTCAAGTCTGTAATCCTAGCATTCTGGGAGTTGGAGGCAGGAGGATCGCTCAAGGTCAGGAGTTCTAAACCAGCCTGAGCAAGAGTAAGACCCCATCTCTACTAAAAAATAGAAATTAATTAATTGGCCAACTGAAAATATATAGAAAATTAGCCAGGCATGGTGGCACGTACCTGTAGTCCCAGCTACTCAGGAGGCTGAGGCAGTAGGATCACTTGAGCCCAGAAGTTTGAGGTTGCTGTGAGCTAGGTTGATGCCATGACACTCTAGCTCAGGCAACAGAGTGAGACTCTGACTCAAATAAATAAATAAATAAAATGATATTCAAACACACTAATAATCAAAGAAATACAAATCACTTTCACTATCACATTGATAAAATTAAAAATATCAATTCCCAATGTTGGGGGCAATATGAGAAAAGGAATCTACTTGTGCATCATTGATGGGAGTACAAAATAGTATAATCTTTCTATAGGTAATTTGGTAATAGATATGAAAATAAATGTGCATGCCTTCTGATCCAGCAACTTTAAGGAATTTAGTTTAAGGAAATAGTAGAAAAGTGACAAGGATGTTTATTGCATTGTTTAGAAGAGAGGAAATTATCCAAATGTTCATAGGAAGGGAATAGCCAAAAGAAATTATTGTGCATCCATATGATAAACATAGTCACAGCAAGGATAAAGTAGATATATAAGTATTGTCATGAGAAAACGTTCATGATATGTTAAGTGGGGGAAACAATTATTGAGGTTACCAAAAGTGCCCTTGGCACTAGCTCTGTTCTGCTTATTCAGCTCTGAGGATGAAAGTCCCAAGGCTTCCTAAGGCCAAGGTGCCAGTTTCTGTCCCTGGATCAAGGTCCTGCAAGATAAAGGAGTGAGCTGGGCTTGAGCCTGGGGTGGAGATAGGGATTTCTTCTCCAACTCTGTCTCAGCCTTGACAGAGCCCAGGAGCCAGATCCCTGCATTGCAGTCTGGATTTCCTTCTCCAGGGAGAATGTGGGTAAAGGTTAAAGTCCCAAGTACCAGGTATATACTGGTGCACTTCCTGCTTCATTTAGGTAAGAAGGTGACTTCTCTGAGCCCTGCTAGTGCTGGGGTTTAAGAACTTGATTTCCTTTTTCTTTCTTTCTTTTTTTTCCCCCCAAATGAGTTAGTTTAATTCCAGATGATACAGTATTTAGGGTAGGGTAGAATGAAGACCAAAGGGCAAACTCTGGTAGGATTCTGGGCTAGATTTACTTTAAATTCACAGCTAAGGTAGGAATGGCTGAGTGAAACAACTAAAAAGATCATGAGCCACTGTATGATTTTTTTTTTTAATAAAAGTTTATTCTTAAATGCAGAACAGGCTCTAAGACAACACTTCATTCTAGCTACAGGTGGTAAAAGATGTTAGGGCAGGGAATAAAGATATTTAAATAGGAGTGGAATCTAGGGTCACCATCCCCTCAGGCACAAGGAACAGCTTTCTTTTTCCAGATTCCTTAACTCCACCAGTGGCCAGGCCCTCCCCAGGGCCTTCACTTTTAGTTCCTGAGTTTCTTCTGCTTTTCTTTCTATTTCTGTTTGAAAGCCTTATCTTCCTCATCCATCTCCTTGGCCTGCTTTTTGGTCTATTTCAGGGGCTTCTTCTTGCCACCATCATGGCCAGACATGGCACCTGCTGCCCTTTCCCCATGATTTCCTTTTTTTGGGGAATCTAGCAGATAAGCCTTTGATATAATGCTGCCCTTCTAGTCATAGACCAATTACAGCCAAGCTGCTTGGCTCAGTCATGTTCTTTTTTTTTTTTTTTTTTTTTTTTGAGATAGAGTCTCACTCTGTTGCCCGGGCTAGAGTGCCGTGGCGTCAGCCTAGCTCACAGCAACCTCAAACTCCTGGGCTCAAGCAATCCTTCTGTCTAAGCCTCCCGAGTAGCTGAGACTACAGGCATGCGCCACCATGCCCGGCTAATTTTTTCTATATATTTTTAGCTGTCCAGGTAATTTCTTTCTATTTTTAGTAGAGACGGGGGTCTCGCTCTTGCTCAGGCTGGTCTCGAACTCCTGAGCTCAAACAATCCACCCGCCTCGGCCTCCCAGAGTGCTAGGATTACAGGCGTGAGCCACCGCGCCCGGCCTCAGTCATGTTCTTGTCCAATTGGAGAAAAGATATTTGAGTCCATTTCTGAGGAGCAAAAGG